>JAFVLL020017784.1:0-33282 GCA_021397915.2 Tor tambroides | reverse complement strand
TCGCGATTAATTTTAGAAAAATGTGCGATTAATTAGTTAATTTTTTTTAATCGATTGACAGCACTAATATATATATATATATATATATATATAAATGAATACATACATACATACATACATAAAATGATGGAAAATCAAGTGATGCTAAGCTGCTTCAGTCCAGTAAGTGTTCATCTTGAAATATTACTAACAATATCAAAGTTATTCTTATGTTTATTTTATAAAAGATTTCATAGCAAAAAGACACGTGAAGCACAAGCTGAAGGTGGACGTTTGTACAATTATACTAAAAGACATTTTACTTGCTAAAAAAGTATGAACTATCAATGAGACAACAGAAGGCAGGTAGAAGATTGTGTGCAATAGCTTTAAGATCATGTTGATCTTTGAGAGACCTTAGAAACTTGCTTATTAAATATGATACGCTTTATAAGGCTTTATAAGGTTAAATATGTACCTAATAAAATTATGACAAAAATATTGTACATAATATTAAGCTTATATCACTTTCTAATGATAATTTTTCAGAGTAAAATCATTTTATTTCGTTTGGAAGATGTAATAAAATGCCTGGAGCATCTGAAACTGGGCAAGACATTTACTAGAATTAGAGTGACATGTTTCTGACGTGACGCAACATGTCACTCCTGTCCTGTGTGACGGATGGAGTCATATGCAATATGCAATATTTCACTGGAAATGTGTCAATTACACACTTTTTAACATAAAAGTTGTGATTACAGGCCTCTACAGTGTATATGTTTGATAACAATTTTGGAGTGCATTAGGTCTGTCTTGAAAATGTATATATGAATTATATATGAAATTCTCCATGGAGAAAATGAATAGGATTTTGACTTCAAGAACGTTGCAACACTTCTGTGCTTTATGAACAGCATTATTGACCTGCGTGTTAGTTTCATATATTTCATATATAAAAACAGTAGCAGTGCACATTTGCAGAATTAGCGTCGCAATAAGGTTAACATATCCTAGACCATGACAGAGCAGGTGTGCTATGTGGACACAAATGACACAGGCCAAAGGACCGTAATGTCCTCATTTGAACCTATGACCTAAGTGTTTCTCTCTGTTTTACCACACACACACACACATACACACAGACAGACACACAGACAGACAGACACACAGACGCAAACGCCCCTGCCCACACAAGCTTAGTCACTTGCAAAGTAGCCATTAAAATCAGTTGGCAGAGACCTCACACCAAGTCACAAAAGACCTCACACACCTTCTCTGGAGCTGTCACGCTGAAATACCCTCCATGACCTTAACAGGTGTGCACAGCGGTCCAGGAGCCATGTGAGGTTCAAATCTGGACCCGGCTAAATGTCTTTAAGTCAACATGACATGCTGTTCACAAGCAATTTCTCTTGCCTAATGTAATGTATTTCTAAGTGAAACAGGACATTTAACAAGAAAAAATGTAGGATGGAACCAAAAAGATCTATAACACCTGGGGAAAATGAACGTTCTTACTCATCTCAATCCAAAATAAACATAGGTTGAAAATAATGAGTAAAAATGACCCCTCATTTTCAACATATGAAAAAAAAGAAGGAGAAGAAGAAAACCCTAAACAAAATCACATGAGCAAGAGTGCTGTTTTTCTTGCAATTGCATATGTGGTTTTAGATGATAGCCCAATAAACAAGAAGTTAATATTCCACAACTTACATTACACACAGTTCCAAACAAATCCACTGCAGAAGATTTGTGTGTCTTGGAGCAACACACAATGGTATTTCCTTACTGAATGAATCTGTGGTTTTGAAACAAATCAGTTGAGTGAATGATTTCATAGCCTATTCATAAACTTGCCTGGTTCCTGAATGAATCAGTCGTTTTCAACAAATTGGTTGAGTGAATAATTCAATGACTCAGTCACTGAGACAGCAACTTGCCATCAGCTATCGGCGACTGTAGTTTCATTTTTAAATTTCAGTACACAGCCAGTATAACTATAATGTATACACACACAATTACAGTTAGAATAATGCAAGTTTTTTATTTTTTTTTTAATTGATTCTGAATTCTGGAAGAACAGATACAGTGTTAGTTTAATAAGAATTTTATAAAACCAGCCAGTCTATACAATGAAGGTGTTCTAACCTACAGTCAGGTCCATAAATATTGGGACATCGACACAATTCTAACATTTTTGGCTCTATACACCACCACAATGGATTTCAAATGAAACGAACAAGATGTGCTTTAACTGCAGACTGTCAGCTTTAATTTGAGGGTATTTACATCCAAATCAGGTGAACGCTGTAGGAATTACAACGGTTTGCATATGTGCCTCCCACTTGTTAAGGGACCAAAAGTAATGGGACAATTGGCTTCTCAGCTGTTCCATGGCCAGGTGTGTGTTATTCCCTCATTATCCCAATTACAATGAGCAGATAAAAGGTCCAGAGTTCATTTCAAGTGTGCTATTTGCATTTGGAATCTGTTGCTGTCAACTGTCAAGATGAGATCCAAAGAGCTGTCACTATCAGTGAAGCAAGCCATCATTAGGCTGAAAAAACAAAACAAACCCATCAGAGAGATAGCAAAAACATTAGGCGTGGCCAAAACAACTGTTTGGAACATTCTTAAAAAGAAGGAACGCACCGGTGAGCTCAGCAACACCAAAAGACCCGGAAGACCACGGAAAACAACTGTGGTGGATGACCGAAGAATTCTTTCCCTGGTGAAGAAAACACCCTTCACAACAGTTGGCCAGATCAAGAACACTCTCCAGGAGGTAGGTGTATGTGTGTCAAAGTCAACAATCAAGAGAAGACTTCACCAGAGTGAATACAGAGGGTTCACCACAAGATGTAAACCATTGGTGAGCCTCAAAAACAGGAAGGCCAGATTAGAGTTTGCAAACGACATCTAAAAAAGCCTTCACAGTTCTGGAACAACATCCTATGGACAGATGAGACCAAGATCAACTTGTACCAGAGTGATGGGAAGAGAAGAGTATGGAGAAGGAAAGGAACTGCTCATGATCCTAAGCATACCACCTCATCAGTGAAGCATGGTGGTGGTAGTGTCATGGTGTGGGCATGTATGGCTGCCAGTGGAACTGGTTCTCTTGTATTTATTGATGATGTGACTGCTGACAAAAGCAGCAGGATGAATTCTGAAGTGTTTCGGGCAATATTATCTGCTCATATTCAGCCAAATGCTTCAGAACTCATTGGATGGCGCTTCACAGTGCAGATGGACAATGACCCAAAGCATACTGCAAAAGCAACCAAAGAGTTTTTGAAGGGAAAGAAGTGGACTGTTATGCAATGGCCAAGTCAATCACCTGACCTGAATCCGATTGAGCATGCATTTCACTTGCTGAAGACAAAACTGAAGGGAAAATGCCCCAAGAACAAGCAGGAACTGAAGACGGTTGCAGTAGAGGCCTGGCAGAGCATCACCAGGGATGAAACCCAGCGTCTGGTGATGTCTATGCGTTCCAGACTTCAGGCTGTAATTGACTGCAAAGGATTTGCAACCAAGTATTAAAAAGTGAAAGTTTGATTTATGATTATTATTCTGTCCCATTACTTTTGGTCCCTTAACAAGTGGGAGGCACATATGCAAACTGTTGTAATTCCTACACCGTTCACCTGATTTGGATGTAAATACCCTCAAATTAAAGCTGACAGTCTGCAGTTAAAGCACATCTTGTTCGTTTCATTTGAAATCCATTGTGGTGGTGTATAGAGCCAAAAATGTTAGAATTGTGTCGATGTCCCAATATTTATGGACCTGACTGTATATTTTATAGCTGCAGGGCATCCAATATGTAAACAACATAATTTACATAATTTATGCACTAAATAAATCCAGCAGAAAATCCTGGAAAATCTACAAATGACAAATAATACTACATGCACCCCAACAACATTTGGCTGCCACCTTTGCCTTACATTTGCATAAAATTGAACATTTTTAAACTTTTGAATTCTTTTGGATGCTCTCAACAGTTTCGCTGATCCGCTGTCAATCCCACAATACACTGTGCGAGAATTTTGGCTGCTCCGCACGGCTGTACACATGCTGTTACTGCTGATCAAAGTGCATTCAGCCAAAGTGAGCGTTTTGTGGTAGGGGACAAGGAAATGTATATCTGTATATAGCCTTTTCTTTATCCAAGAAATTATAAAAATGTGTTCTTGTGCAATCAACAAAATATAGACGAAATGCTGAATCCCTAGAGAAAGTGAAAACATAAGAAGAGAATATGAGTCTGTACAAGATTCCCAGTGATATTCTGGAATACTCAGCATTTTTTAATGATCTATTTCACATCACAACGCACATAACAATTTAGAATAAGAGCCGGGTACACAAATGATTTTTTGTTGTTGTTTGTTTTCTTTTATTGCTGGGTTGTAAGTTTGCATGTAATACTAGTTTTTTTCAATAAGCTGATTTTTGGTACACTGGACAGTCATTATTGGCACTCATCGTGTCAGCATGGGTCACATGCAATAAATGTCTAAAATCCTGCTCAATTATTCTGATAATTTCACTTCTCTTTGACAAAACGTTATGTGATGTTACTACAGGCCCAATGAAGGGTCTGCAATCCTATTGTGAGGTCCCATTCAATACAGATGCATTTATGCCATTATGAAGTTATAGCTCCCCCATGTGGTAGGGAATTTGATTTTAGGATGACCTTAGTATTGGGGGTAAATAAGTCATTTCAGTTAATAGATGTCTCTGCATACACAGAAGCGCATACACATGCAAAATACAAATATAAAAGATGCTATAACATGCAAATTAAAAAAAAAAAAATTACCTTAAAATATCCATATAAATATTGCATAAAAATTAAAAAGATTATGAAATATCAAAATTGATTATATAAAGACTTAATATTAATAAAATATATCTCTGTGTTGTTTTACATTTACAACATAACTTTAGTCATAAATTAGCAAAATATAGGAAACATTTTGTAACAGTGAACATCAAGCTTGTACTTGCACCTAGCAGTGCTATCTGAAAGTTTGTTCCGGTGTAGATATTCAACAAAGAATACAAATTATCCCATCCATCTTCCCTATATGCCACACTCACTCATCCTTGATATATATGAATATGACAATATGATAATCCATATTTTTTGCTTTAGTAGGAGTCATAAACTCTAAACAAGAGCAAGAGAAAGACACTGACTTTGGTGCATAATTTTAGTGCAACATTTGTGCAAAGTAAACTGCTATCATTTAAAGCAGGAACACTCCAGAGCATTATAAGTTGCACAAATGCACACTAGGCCTCTTTCAGATTAGAGTATGTTATCATAAATTAAGACTAAACAAGACATTCATCCTTGTTCTGCAGGAAGAATGAAATCACTAAGCTGTGGATGATTTGGCTACTGCTGTGGTTGATATGATTTCCTCTTCTTTCAGCCAAAATAAGAACAAATTAAAGTATACAAGCACATGCTCTTTGGAGGATAACAAGAGATAGCAACCAGTGAGGATGGTGTGCTGTAGTGGTTAAAGAGCTGATGTGTGATCCGTGCGTGATCATCATCGTGTCCCTCGGTCTGCTGTACTGAAAATTACTCTGGATTAAAGTGCCTGTTTAATGATTGACTTACTAATGAAAGGTTCTCAGTGATTCAGAATCTTGTGATGGATAAGGTAATCACAGCACTTGATAATGGGTCATGCTAAAAGGTTTCTGAACAGATTAAAGGCATAAGTTACTCTAAAAAGAAAATTCTGCCATTATTTATTCACCCACATGATGTTTCAAAACCTCTTTAGTATAAGACAGAAGAGGAAATTTGGAATGATCCTTAAGGAGATGTTTCACATAAAATGACAGCTCATAATGAAGTTTCTCAAACTTAAAGTAATTTTAGAAGGTATAGTACATTAAACATATGATATACTATACATTTATGATGCTTTTATGGAATTTATATATTTTTAAGCTTCATAATCATGGTCACTGTGAACTGTTGTGTATGGAAAATATCTCACGGTTTCCACAAAATTAGAAAGCAGCACAACTATTTCAAAACTGATAATAATCAGAAATGTTTCTTGAGCAGCAAATCAGCATATTAGAATGATTTCTGAAGATCATGTGACACTGAAGACTGGAGTAATGATGCTGAAAATGCTGAAAATTTGATCGCAGAACTAAATGACATTTTACTATATATTACAAACTTATTACAACACAATATTTCACTTTTTTTCTCAAATAAATGCAGCCTTTATCAGCAGAAGAGGGAAAAAAATTGTACCGACCCTAGACTTTTTAATGGTAAAGTATATATAGCGTTAATAGTTTTGAAATAATTATATCATTCTCACCAAGGCTGTATTTGTTTAGTCACAAATACAGTAAAAACAGCTATATTTTTTACTAAACCCAGTAAAATCAGCAATATTCTTACTGAACCCAAATTTTATGAGCATGGTTAATTCTTCATAGAATGAAGAGGAGAAAGGTCATCACACAAAGTCAAGACCATGTGTGAAATCTTGCATCATAACCTTGAAATGTTCCTTCTTCTGTGCTTATTCTTCCAGTATTATCCTCTAAAGTTAGACTGGCCATCTGCTAATCAACATGTTATCAACTGTACACAGGAAAACACAGATGGAAACTTCCAAAGTTCACTTTTAAAATTCAGAGCAGGACCATCAATGGGGGATATAAGGTCCTCTATAATGCACTCTTGATTTGTTTGGCAGACCTGAGAAAAGCGTATCTTGCAGGAAGCCTGAAAAGAGCTACAGCACACATTGGTACGTTTATTTATAAAGGTGTTTATCAAGGTTGGCTATTTCTGCCTCCAGTCTCACACATTCTCATTCTCATGCACAGCTGATCACGTCCCTCGGCTGACAGTGTGAGGAACAGGCTGAACAGAATAGCTTGTTCCTCAGAGCGTTCTGTCTTTGGTTTATGCGAGTGATGACAGCACATGTGATTCAGTAATGAAATGAAGTGTTTTAGACCTCCCTTCAGGCCAAAGCGGCAGTCAAGCCAAAAGCCATGAGGATATCCGACACATAACATGATCATGGACCTTTTTATATCAACAATAAGCTTTTAGGTTCAAACTGACATGAATGCAGAATGGAGAATATTGGTCCTGTCACTGGTCGGCTAGGTTTTCATCATGTATTTAGCTTTTTGCATTCACTAGATGACTTCAGCCGTCCCTCCATATGACAAATCCCAACAAATTTAATGTCAATTCAACGTCTAATGTCAATGTTAATTTGATGTCCAATACCGACGTCAGCTGACGTTGATATTTGTTGTTTTTAGGTTGTGTAACCAAAATCCAATGTTAAGTCAACGTCAAATTGGCGTCAAATACTGACGTCAACCTGATTTTCATTCTCAACCAAAATGCAACGTCTGTCCGACGTCATGTCCAACGTCAACCTGACGTTATATTGACATCCTGTGCCTGCTGGGATGTATTTATGTATTTAATTTTTTATTATACAATCAAGGAATGTGACAATATTTACAAATACAAATGGACAAAAACAAAATATCTAGGGAAACATATGCCATATGACAAAATGAACTGTGATAAATTAAATATAATTGACTGAGGTCTATTTAGTTACCGTAGTACACTGTAAAATGTGATAAGTTCACTTACCTTAAAAAAAATTGAGGAAACCTGTTGCCTTAAACTTATTAAGTAAATAATAATTTTAAAAAAAGTTAAGTGAACTTGACAATTCACTTAACTTATTTTTTTAAATTATCATTTACTTAAAAATTTTAAGGCAAGGGGTTTCCTCAATTTTTTTAAGTTAAGTCAACTTATCACTTTTTACAGTGTAGAAATGCCATATTCACTTGTGTATTTGTCACATTTGATTATTCTTCATGAATGAACATGTAATAATAAAAAGCAGTACAGTCCTAAAATGAGTAGTATTCAAGTGGTAATTTAAAGGGATAGTTCACTTTGAAATTAAAATGTGATATCTATCAGCTTACCCCAAGGGCATCCAAGATGTAGGTGTCTTTTTTTCTTCAGTAGATCCAATTTTGATATTTTTAGGTCAAACCGTTCTAGTCTGTCAGTCATATAATGGCAGGTATAGGTCACTGTCTCTATAAGAGGGAAAAAGAACATGCACAGAGAAATCCAAATTAAACAATTCCCCATCGTAACTACACATTGATGGCCTAAGACACGAAACGAGCGGTTTGTGTGAGAAAACGAACAGTATTTATATCGTTTTTTACCTCTTGTACACAACCATGTCCAAGTGATCTGAATGTGCGCACGTATCCGGTGTGATATCAAATTTTAATTTCAAAGTGAACTATCCCTTTAATCTCAATATGGCAGCTATTATGAGGGGCTTTTGGTAAACCGCTGATATGAATGGCATCGAACAACTGGAATGAACCACTGAACTGAGGAAACGATATGCGTATGCGTGAGTTCATTGAACTAGTTTATTCACTATATATGCTTTATACATGTAAAACATCCATGATTCACATCATTATTGGGTGCTTTAATAATATAATTGTGTACGTTACATCATTGCATGATAACGTAAATGAACTGGTGAATCAGTTCTTTTAAACAAACTGTCCGAAAGAACCAGTTCACAGAAAAGAATCAGACTTCACTGTTTGCCTGAGGCTCTGGATTACAGGTAATTATGTTGTTAATAATGTTCATTTTCTTGCACAGACTGATCGATTCACTTCATAAGACCTCACTATATCATCAGGAGCCACAGGTATTAATTTTGTGTTGCCTGATATGCTTTGACTCTCAAGCTGTTGACTTGCATTTTATGAATCGCCAAGGACCACTATTTCAGCTAAAACATGTTCTTTACTGTTATGCTGAAGGAAAAGAGGCACCTACATCTTGGATGGCCTGAGGGTGAGTAAATTAACAGTATTTTTTCTTTTTTGGGTGAACTCTTTATAGTCTCCGCAATACAAGAAGTGACAGTAAACCTCTCCCAAACAAGCTTTATGATTTGAGGAATCACTAAATCCTTACCACAAACAATGGAAGAGGCGTTACATGCTGAACTTTAATAAGTAGGGAGCAATATTTATCAAAACAAGCATCACCAAATTTATATGTCACACTGATATCTTTTTCTGAGATTTAGTGATGACTAGTTGAACAGAATGGAATCTGGATGACTGAATTAGATTGTGAACATCACATGAGGCAAATCGTACAACTCAACCAAAAGCTTGTGGGCATAAAAACGGTGACACTCAGTATTTGTCCCTTATCTGATTACAGATCAAATAAGATAGCGCTCCCTCTGGCTCATGCTGTTTTATAGGCGTTAAAGCATGTTCTCCTCATGACAGTGACAGTGTCAGTCGAGCAATGTCTTACAGCTGTCATCATCACAACCGCCTTTGTCCATCACTCTGCAGTCCTGTCTGCACATGCTGTGATCACAACTCACTCTGCATTAGACTATAGACCTTGGTCAGGGTAGTGCCATATTTAATTTTTGACAGGAATGAAATGAGGCTGTGAGGAACTAAAGTACAGCATGTGTTCAGTGGACGGTTGTTTAACAACATACCGATTGTTCAGATGACAAAAAATTTCAGTAGACAAAAACTCCATAAAACAGGTTTGAGAAAGTTGTGTTGTGAAAACTGTGTGATGACCTTTATAGACTGTGTCTATCCATGTTAAAGTCTATTCAGGTTTTTTTAAGTTCAATCAACTCATAAACAACTTGCTCAATCAAATCCTTAAAACAATGTATAAACTGAAGCCTATGTGTGCCAAAATTGTTTAAGCTATTGACTGATTAAAACAGTTTGAAAGCAGCTGAAATAAATTTCCAAACCACAAACTAAGTGGGTAGCACTAAACTTATAGGTACAATACACCCAATAAACCCATTTGTAAATAAACCCATTTAAGTTAGCAATCATTTAAATGTATAATCACTTACACTGTTTTATGTAATGGCCTTTAAGTATATGACCAGTAAAACAAACAAAAAAAGATAAAATAATACATTTTCTTAGATTTTAAAGCGGTGAACAGTTCAAAGGTCTGACTAACTGATAATGAAATTTGTTGTCAGTTATTATCTTTCTAGTTGTTGCAGTAAGTTACAGTAGGTCCGATTGCAGTGTTTGTTGATGTGTTGTTAAGAAACATTTCCTTTGCTATCTATGTGAGTCTGTGTGAGAACTGTGTAACTAATATGCACCAACATGACAGAAAAACTAAAAGCTGTGTGCAAATGTGCCGAGTTTCCGTCTTGTAGCATGTGCTTGATCTTAGAGCATACAGAGGTCATGGAGGACAAAATCAGTTAGTGACCGCCTTAGCCATAATATTCATAACAGACCTTCAGCTCATATCCTCTTGTTTTAAATATTAACCTTGCACAGCTGCTGTTATCTCAGGAGCTGGCAGGAATGTGTTAGGGAGGAGGAGGCGCTGAAAGAAAAGAGATACGGTCCAGATGAGCTTCAGCCACTGACCTCGCCAGTATTTCCCCAACTGAAAAGTGGCACAGTGGGACAAAGTGGATCTCATGCCCATAACACTAACACTACCAATGGCTGAACTTTAAACCACCTGCCATGTGATGTTACATCCAGTCTAATCTCTTCATCAGCTGTTAAATGGGAGTCTAAATCAAGATTGGAATTCCCATCTTGTCCGATAACCTTTCCGAAAAAAACTGATATCATTCATTGGTTGTATGTTAAATTATTGCAAACAATTGTTGCAATAAAGTGTGATTAGTGTTCAAAAATCCATTTGCACATCTGTCATGCTCTTGCTAGGGCAGGAAAAATAACCAACCAATGCATTCATAGAGAGTTTTGTTTTTTTCTTTTCTCTGTTAATGACTGCGTAAACTAATCAATGGAACCAGTGTGAACCTTATCAAAAGTGAACTCCAGGTGAAGGTTAAATACAGAACTAGAACTAAACTAGAACTTCTAGACACATCCTGGATGAAAGCATCTGTTTTAAAGCTGTCAGATTCAACAAAAATTCACGTTCAACATGCACTAAATCCAGTAAAATGTGTTTAATTGTTTGTATAGTCTAATAAAGGAACATAGTCACTATCATATTTAACTTTATTTTAATATTAGTTATATTTAGTTATATTTACATTATATTTAGCATTATTTAGCACTAATAGTCCGTGAAGTAAATTACATTGTAGTTCCAACATGTATCACTCCAACATGGGCAAATCGAGTTCCAGTGACAGTTAAGTGGCCATTCACACAGAATTAAGGAAGGAAAAGAAAGGACGTGACGTGTGGCCAAGTATGGTGACCCATACTTGGAATTTGTGCTCTGCATTTAACCCATCCAAGTGAACACACACAGCAGTGAGAGGTGAACACACACACAAACACACCGTGAACACACACCCGGAGCAGTGGGCAGCCAGTGCTGTGGCGCCCGGGGAGCAGTTGGGGGTTCGGTGCCTTGCTCAAGGGTCTCGCCTCAGTCGTGGTATTAGGCCACGACTGCCATTAGGCCACGTCTGCCCCTAATTAATTTTTGCTTTTGAAAACCGGAGACATGGGCGCTGGAGTGGGTGGAAAATTGCAAGGTCTGGGGATTTCTTTTTTATTATTATCATTATTATTATTTTATTTTACTTCTTTTAACTGTAGTGCCGTGTTTTTAGAAGGTTGTTTCATTCACGTAATGCTGCACAAGATGCGAGCGCAACAGTCAAAGATGTCCCCAATCCTGCATGTTTTTGATGTCTCTCTTATGAGTAACATTTTGTTATGGAAAAAAAGAGCTTCTGAGGCGGGGCAACAACATTCAACATTGCAATACAAAAGTATGATGTATTAAGTTTAATACTCACATCTGTATCATAAGTATTGCAACTGAGTAACTGAGCGCCAGCTCCATGAAACTGTGATATCATGCCAAATGAGCTCAACAGTATTAGTGTAGACACACCAGACATCACCATTCAGCATGCACAACACAACAACGCTAACGACCTAATTATTTTAGATAAGACTCCAAACATTACAAAACATTGTGTGAATGCTGACAACAAACAACAACAGCAAATAAAAGCTGAATGTAGCAACTGCATAATTTACTCATGCTGCCATGCACTCTGGAGTCAGCGTAACACTTGTTGCTGAGAATAAGGTCATCACAGAATTTAGTTTATATGGTGAACTCCCAAATTCCTTTTTTAGAGTGTAGAAATGACTTAAACATCACAAGCTGAAAGTGATATTGGAGAAATGATTATGATGTCATACAAGAAATCACGCTTCCTGGATCATCACAAGCAGGTGATGATAATGGCCAGCGCTATATGCTTCAAACCATCTGATAAACATAATATCATGTAATAATGTTTGTTAAAGATAATGAAAGTTATGGTAGACATAATTTAATTTGATCCAAATTAGGCTGTCAGAGATAAACGTATACTGCTCATCAAGTTCTGTCTTAAGGTGATATGTCATTCAGTGTTTTGTTGGCTGAACAATGTATATTTAATATATATTTAAATAATGAATTAATACATTTCTTAAAATAATTTTGTGTTTTTCTGATGACAATAGTATCATAAATTTGGCCTCTTTATCTCAAATCAACAGTGTATTTTTCAAACTGATCCAGCTAATATCCATGTGCATTCCAGTGTTATTTTAATGTCACAGTTATATACTGTGTTTTAGTTTTTGTTTTTGTTAATATTTTGAATTTGATATATATATATATATATATGTTTTCAATGTTTTCATTTTAGTTTAATTTTGTTTAGTTCATTTTGTTGTGCTTTTCTGTCATTTTTAGCTTTTTTTTTTTTTGGACAATGTGTATATATATATATATATAGTTTTCATTAGTTTTTAGTTTTGGTTTATTTAGTTTATTTAAAGGAAAATCTGCCTGAAAATCAAATCATTTTAAGTTTTACATTTTAAAATTTTATTTTCATTTTGTATGGCTTAGTTTAGTTTAGTTAACTATTTTTCGAAGAGGCTGGAGTCACTGAATTATTTTGAACCAGTAAATGCAACATTACACATTTCCTTCCAGTAAAATCAGATCATGAATTGAAACAAGCCCTGCCTGAGTAATCAGACACCTTGAGCTGTCCACTAATACAAACACTCTTCTGAATGATGCTACTGATACCGGACGTTTTCGCACCAATCATCGTCAGTGTTGCAAATCACCAGATCAAGCATCATCAACAAAGAACTCAACCTTTAAATGAACAGATGGCTCATGTGTATCAGGCCACAATTCACACTGATGATTTCATGATGAATACAGTCTCACAATAAACATGGCACTGACCTCCATAAAGCCCTTATCAGGGTGTGCACTTTGTGCTGTGAGTAAACCTGTGTAAATCTCCAGGGATGTTGTGTTATCTTGCAAGTATTCTTCTCTTTTCATAGCGCCCCCAATGAAGCCTTGCATGGCATTAACTTTCACCCACCCGTTACCGGCAGCTGACAGACTGGCTCTCTGCCAACACAGAATTAAGCCATTGCAAATGTGCGGCTGCTCGTGTAGATGCTTGGCCTCAGCCTGACAGAAACGAAAGCACTGCAAAGAGAGAATTCATTCATTCAGGAATAAGAAACCTAAACGTTATACATTTTTATTCAAAACAGCTGGAAAAATTGATGCATTTTAAACATTTATTAACAATGTAATCAAGATACATTTCAATGACAGCAATCCATTTTGGCTTCACTAATTTGTCTGTGATCATGCATAATAGTGCATTGTTGTAAGTAACTGGTTACATAATAGACACTTTGAGTCTGATAATTGCTTACGTGCCACCGGTCAGGTTTGCTGCATGGATTTGCATCAGTAGATTCATTGTAATGGGTCTGGTAAGAAACAAAGAATTTCCTTAATAGAGGGGAACACATTGCTAATGACACCTTAAAGGAATAGTTCACACAAAAATGAAAATTTGGTGAAAATGCACTCAGACCATCCAAGATGTAGATTAATTTGTTTCTTCATCATATTTGGAGAAATGTAGCATTGCATCAGTGTCTCACCAATGGATCCTCTGCAGTGAGTGGGTGCCGTCAGAATGAGAGTCCAAACAGCTGATAAAAACATCACAATAATCCACAAGTAACCCACACCACTCCAGTCCATCAGCTAACGTCTTGTCTGAAACAAATCCATCATTAAGACATTTTAACTTCAAACCATTGTTTCTGGCCAAAATACTCACACTAATCCATAATAACGCTTCCTCCAGTGAAAAAAAAAAAAAAAAAACTCCATCTCTTGTTGTCAACGCACATATTTATTTAAAACTGTTTTGGACCTCTTTGCTTATAAACAGTGATGTGTGCATATAAACCTGCTCTGTGCATATTTCTCTCCTGATATTTAACTGGAAGCAACAGTTAAAGGTTAAAACCTTCTTATGATGGATTTGTTTCTTACAAACATTCAGTTTTTAGCTTCTCAAGATGTTAACTGATGGACTGGAGTGGTGTGGCTTATTGTGATGTTTTTATCAGCTGTTTGGACTCTCATTCTGACGGCACCCATTCACTGCAGAGGATCCACTGGTGAGCGAGTGATGGAATGCTAATTTCTTTAAATCTGTTTTAATGAAGGAACAGCTTTACATCTTGAATGGCCTGAGTGTGAGTATATTTGACTTATCTCCAAAACACAACAGCATGATGTAAATGCAAATGATTGCATGTCTTCTATGACACAAACATGTCTGTTTGCTTTTCTTTTGTTTTGTATGGCAAGTTTCTCCTCTGTATCTCGTGCCTCTATCCAGTCATATTAGTCATTCCAAATGAATAACTGATGCTGTTGATGGGGCTCTATCTTACATTTCATCATCAAAGTCAGATGCCTCAATGAGTTTCCCTAGCGAGATTCATTGCCAAGTTCCAGTGGGCTTTGCACAATGACAATCAAGTCCTTTATTCCACTAACGTCAGCTCCCATTCACAACGACAAAGCGCATCACACGGCCAGATCACGCTGCTAAACACACTGAGCCATTGACAGCAGTGTCATCTACTACAGGTTATTGAATTACATTTCGACTTTACATTTCCATCCTCAGTGCTTTGAGATTGTGATCCATTTTGATTTCCTTTACAGTCATTGTCATTGATATAAATGACTGTCATAAAATATATTACAGCTTCCATTCCATTGAAAACTTCGGTAGCACTTTATTTTGCAGTCCTGTTCCTCATGTACATACTATGTACTTATTATAGTAATTACAATAAATAGGTAATAACTAAGTACTACCTCTAAACCTGACCCTACCCCATGTAGTTACATTATATTACCAGAACTTTCTTAGGTACATGTAAGTACATAAACTTTAAAATAAAGTTTCTTTAGGTAAAGTGATTAAAAAATAATTTAAATCTTTTAAATTCTCTGTGTTCTTATTTAATGTTCAAAGACCAGTTGGTCGATAGTTAGTCCCTTATTAACTAGTTGCTTATTAGCATGTATATTACTAGCATATTGGCTGTTTATCAGTACTTATAAAGCACATATTAATGCCTTATTCTGCATGACCATATTTTAGATCACTTAATCCTTAAAACCCATACCTAAACTTAACAACTACCTTACTAACTGTTAATAAGCAGCAAATTATTTTTCACTTTATTGAGTTAATTAAGGCAAAAATCATGGCTAATATTCAGTTAATAGTAAGAATTGGTCCTTAAAATAAAGTGTGACCAATTGTTCTAATAAAGATAATTGCAGTAATGTAAATCTGGAGATTTCTCTTCTGTGTGTGTGCATGGAAATAGGCACTGGAGTGAGAGCATGCTGCAGATGTGTGCTGTCGTTCAGCCTTTGGACATGAGCTGGGGAGCGGCTCCTTCTTTATGACGTGCTTCAGTTCTTCACTTGTGTTAGCAGGGTCAGAGACCTTGTGCTTTTGGGAAAGAGCCATAAAAGAATGTCCAATACCACTGTTGTAATACATTACGTATTATTAACATAAGGCATTCATCATGTGATGTGTTTGTACTGCGGCCAACGCAAATACTTTTCTAACAAATCACTTACAATGTAACCAAGGGCCCTTTCCTCTCAACTTTGTCTTGTTGGGTTATAAAAGCCAATAACATCTATAACACACGCCTGTCCTCTTCTTTGTTCTTCCTTGCCTCAACCAAGGGAAAGGACCACAGGAAAGATCCCGCGGTGAAGCATCTGCTGGGAAAATATGTTTTTTGTGTTTCAAAGAGGTCAGGCTGAACGATACAGTTATGAATGGACAGGAATACTGGAACTGTGTGCATCAGCATCCTTTATTTGTATGTGGTTTGAATACAGGCTTTTTCCAACCCTGGCACATTTATTTCTGTTCTTTATGTGTTTGTTTAACTTTTTGTTATATGAAGCTCACATTAAAACTGTCTTGGAAACTTTTCACCATGCCTTCATTTATTTTTGCTGTTTATACATAGATTTTACTGTCCAGACTCAGCCTTTCAATCTTAAAATAAAAATTCATAAAAATATGAATTACACCTTAAATACTGTGTGAAACTATGATAATCTAAACATAAACTATATCAATGTGTATTGTATGAATATGGCATGTCAGTGAGTTGTTATAGTTAACTAAACCTAAACCTGAAACTAAAACCATAAAAACATTTTCATTACTTGAAAAAAACTTTAAATGCATTAAAATATATATATTTTTAAAAAAAACTGAAATGTGTTTTATTTCAACAACTTGATGTACTAAAATGAATAAAAACTAGACATATTAATGAAAACTACTAAAAATGACAAAGTACTCAACAAAATTACTACAAATTTAACTAAAATGTAAATGAAACCAGAAAATATAAAATTATTGTATTCAAAACATTCAGTAAAATCTATAATAGTATCTCAGTTCTGCTAAAACAACACTGACACAAATCATGACCTGGCATAATTTCAGCCATGACCAAACATTTTACTCCCAACTACCCCCAAATTTTTTTCCCAAATGTTAGTGTAGTTGGTAAAAGAGAAAACTGCAACAAGAAACAGAACAAGCATGCTAGATCCACACAGACAAGCACTGTTGCTATGTGAACAGTGATGCTGTTGTCTGAGGATTCTGCGCATGCTCAGATGATCAGCTCCCTCACTGGCGAGTCTGCACCCGTCTCACACGTACACAACCAGAGGAGAGCTTATTTAAGAAGCAAAATGCATCTTGAGAGTTTTGTATTTAGTTTGAAATCTGCTTTTAATCTGTAATGAAACTGACATATTTGTGTATTGTGTAACTGTGTTTTATGTAGGAGGATCAAAACAGACTCGTCCGTGATTGAGCCCAGCTGGCAGAATAACTAACCCCTGTCAAAACCATGCAGTATGAGTTCTTCAGATACCATGAGAAAGACATGGGTGGACTCAGAAAGCTGACGGACAATCATAGCAATCTGTCATTCATGACAGACACCCAAAGAAAGAGACTATTGGCCCCTTACAGCACCTGAGAGAACAGACCACCAGAGAGGGACACAACTGCTCTCACTTTCAGTTCTCGAGTGTGAATCTGAGTTGGTCGCACCCCACAGGATGTTGTGTGAATGCTTTGTGTTATTTAGGCAAACTGATGACTGCATTTTGATAGCACTAATTATGAATCACTATAATATTATATAAGAACAAAAGCAATCAGTTAACTAATTGGTTAATTATGAAAAAAAAAACTGAATAACGACAATAAAAAAAATTAAACGCATGGTCTATCATCTATCTATATCTATCTATCTGTCTATCATTTATTTATATAATAAATAAATAATAATAATAATAATAATAATAATAATGATGATGATGATGATGATAACAATTATTATTATTATTATTATTATTATTATTATTATAAATAATTTGTAAATTATTTGTTAAGTATTTGTCTGCAAGCTTAACACTATAAGTGAATAATTTCTGGTATATGGCCAATTAGTTTCGTGTGCATTTCATCCAATATACTGGAGCCAAACCTGAGAATTAATTTCAGAAGATTCCACACAGCATTCCTGCAGACGTAATTTAGTCATTAATGGGCGGGGATTATGCTAATTGAGATTGCACGAGCTCAGGTACCCTATTGACGCACAGCTGGAATTTATTAATATATAGCTACACACGTTTAACTACAAAAACTCAGGTTTATGAGAATTTAGTTGCGATATCTGAGCGGAAATTTTCTGTGTACTTTGTGTATTTCTATGAAGTTGTACATTTCTACTGTATCCGTGAAGAGCAATGCTCTAGATGTAGTATAAGGTCACACTTACATTGATCATGATTTGGTTATAATATGACCAGTTGGAATGACAGATATTTGTGCTGAGTGATCTTTATGTAGAATGACAGAAGACACTGATTATCATGGTGTTTACCACCCTCTAGTGGCCACGTAATATTTTGAATTTGTCAAACACAACTTTTTTTTTCAATGTTAAAATGTCTTATCTCAGATTAATATGCACAGACTATTATACTGAACTGCTTTTTTTGTTCTTGTTAACTGTGTATGTGCAACATTGCTTTGGTGTTAATTTTACTCTCTTTAATAGTGCTGATTTTGCTGTTTAGTAAAACTCTAAATTTACTGTGCAAGAAATGCAATTAGTAGCCAGGGATACACTTGATCTTAAGCATGCATGATGGTAAAGTTTCTGTGTTTCTGTATCACATGTAATGTGTTTAGAGTTCAGGGTACAGGCTTTGTTCATCTGAAATACTTGTACTCACTATGAAATTTCCAGAAACTGTGGACAAACTTTTGTCCACAAATTCTCTGAAAACAAGTCTTAACATCCAACATAAGTTTGCCTATTAGAAAAATTAATCTTGTTTTACCCTGTAAAGCCCGATATATGAAATAATGGTTTTTGAAATAATTTTTATTTTTTTTTATTTTTTTTTTAATGGGACAGTTTAAAGAACCTTAAGACCAAATACAGAAAAAAATGTATGACATAGTGAGAATATGGAGGTCAAGGATGAAAAACACCTCAATTTTATTCTTGCTGATTCTTCCCAAGCCCACTGTATTACTAAAAAGAGCAGCATTTTAGTAAAGATTTGTCATGGCAAACAGGTATGCCACACATATCTGAAACCCTATGTTAACAATGTCCCACTTTCTAAAAACCAAAAAGCCAAAGATCATCCCAGCAGTGGTTCCTATTTTTACTCCCCATGAGGACGATTTCACTGCTACGGCTGCAGCGCCTCCCATGGACACACCAGCAGCTCCAGCCGCCCCCAGCAAAGCCCCCGCCTTACCACCAACTCCCAGCATCTGCGACAACACTTTAACTATCGACAAAACAACCGCAGTGATTACAGATGCTCCCAAAATCACCTTTCCTCCAGCCTCTCTTGCCACTGTACCGCCGACTGTGGACCCTAAACCAACCTGACAGACTTCTGACACGAAGAATCCTGCAGAAATTGCCTGTACTGAGGATGTGTGAGTCATACGGATGCTGATATTCTCCTTGCTTATGTTTTGTCCTGCCAAGCGCATTTTGACAGACAAGCCTGCCACCTCCTGTCCGGCATGAACAGTCAGCACAGAAATGGCAAATGTGGCAAACATTCCCATGCATCCCATAAGCATCCAAAAGTTCAAACGCCACGAACTCATGAGCCAAAACGACATGCATAACACCACAACTAACAGGATAACAAAAACAAATCTATATTCTCCAAACCCAAAGATTCCAAAGCCAGCGGTCACAAAAGCAGTCACAGTCATCGGAATGCCAGAAAGTGCAAGGAACTCCATGTATTTGGCCACCACTTTGAGCAGGCGTTGTCGAGAAGTCCTCTGCTGCATTTCCAACTCAACGGCCTTCCTTTGCTCTCTCTTTATTTCTTCTCTTTCTCTTCGTTGGGCCTCCCAAGCAGCCAGACCATCCTCTTCTGGTTTCTTCATCTCGCAAGCGATAATCCGCTTTTCCAGTTCCAATGCAGCTCGCTGTCTTAGATCTACTTCCAAAGCAAGTAATCTTGCTTGTTCTCTCTTAGTAGCATCAGTAATTGATCCACAGAATTCCCGTTCTGTGCATTTGTATTTCACAAAGAAGTGCATCAATAGTTTCAAGACTGTAAAAATCCCCAAAGCCCAGAGCAGGCTGACCATCCCGTAGCTCATGCTTAGTTTTTCAATGACGGCCCCTAGTGCTGCACCGCTTGAAGTCGTGGCGAGAGCCGCAGCCAATCCTGCTACCAGCCATCCCTCACTCTTCCTCAATCTCAATAGACACAACGCCACAGAAGCAGCTACAGTGACCCCCGTTACCACCAATGTGATTGATGTGATGAGTGCAGTAGTTCCTAGAAGTGCACCCAGTCCCAGAGCCCCGATGCTCTTAATGCCAGACATGACGGGTTTCAGTTGGGCTCCTGAGATGATCTCCTGCATAATTTGATTCACCGTTATCTCCGTTGCTCCCAGAGTACCTCCAGCCACTGCTCCAAGCACAAAGCCCTTGGCAGACTCAATCACTGGGCTCGTGGTCTCTGGAAAAATTTAAGAAACATTTGTCAAATTGTGTCTTATCAGCTATTAAATGGATAGTTCACCCAAGATTGAAAATTACTCCGTGATTTACTCTCTCTCATGCCTAAGGTGACCAGATGTGCCACTTCCCGGGGACACGTTCTGCACAGGATTTCTAAATTGCCTAAAATAACCAGGTGTTGGTTGTTTGCGCTGAGCCAATCGATCGTTGTATGACATCAAAGTACCATGAGAGCGATTCGAAAGCATGGAGCCGTCTGCTCTGCTCGATTCGCTTCAGGAGGCCTTTATTAACCCCCCGGAGCTGTGTGGAACACTTTTTATGATGGATGGATGCACTTTATTATACTTCTATTGGATTATTCAATTATTCAATTGGATTACTGAATCTCAACACCCATTCACTGCCATTATAAAACTTAGAAGAGCCAGCTCAGCACCTTTTTAATATAACTCAGATTGTATTTGTCTAAGAGAAGAAAGTCATATATACATAGGATAGCTTGAGTGTGAGTAAATCATGAGGTAATTTTTATTTTTGGGTGAACTATCCCTTTACCATTCACTTAGCTTGAGATATGCATATATATCCATTTATATCCATATATATGTATATATTAGGTCCATATGTCATACTAACAAGAAACTATGCTTCTAACCACAGGTCAAGAGCTGTAGTTCCAACCACGTCATTTTGCAATGCTGTTTGTGAATGTGTGTTTGAGCTATGGTTTCGAGAAACACCTGAACCATGGAACTATTTCGGTAATGACAAAACTGGCAATCATAGTTCACAATGCAGAAAAAAAACTGTTGCTGCTGTTTCATTGCAACTTTAAAGGGTGTAACTAAGTGTGAAAAAGGATAAAATTGTAAAAAAGTAGTCAGTTTAGAAGAAAGGATTATTCACCCTGTTAGCATTTTAACAATTCCATTTAGTGACAATAGTGAAACATAAATTACACACTTTTGATTTAGTACTAGTCCTGTGGTGAAAAAGTTGACATTATTGTTATCTGTTATTAACTTCCCAGCCAACATTTCATGGTGGGGCAAATGTAGGCACAATATGGGTTTGAAGTATGGGCCCCAAATTTTGAAGAGTGTGCATGTGCACAAATGAGTATGGTGTAAGTGGGAAACTGTGAAGAATCAAACATCAAATAAAGCAAAATGACAGGAAACAAAAACACTGAAGTAGTCATCAGGTGCCATGTTCGTTACCACAGCATTTCGGAGATCTCGAATCGAATAATTAGCAGAAGTTATTACTCCACCGCGTGTGTCTGTGATGACATTAATGACAGTCCTATATTGTTGAACCAACGTAGCTCAAATAATGGAGGTGCGACCGTGTTGCTACAGTTTCAGGAAACAATCGCGACTAGCTGGTTACTTTCTCATCATAATATGGTGGTTAATCAATGAGTAACATTGTTTACAGAAAATGCACCTCTTCTTGTAGACGATTTTAAGAAAGGGGCAAGGTTTAAGTAAACTAAAGATTGGAGAAGTCCTGCATACGTCACCAGGTACGGTTCCACTTTATATTAGGTGGCCTTAAGTGCTATGTACTTACATCAAAAGTAACTTAGTTACTTATTGTGGTCATATTGTATTGCAGAACACTTTTGCTGCTATTAAGTTGGGATATGGGTAAGGTTAGGGACAGGTTTGGTGGTATGGGTAGGTTTAAGGGTGGTTTAAGGTATAAGGGATGGGTCAACAGTGTAATTATAAATGTAATTACAGAAATTAATTACAGATGTAATTACATGCAAGTATTTTTTGTTTAAGTACAAAGTAAAAGCATGTATGTACACAATAATTGCATTGTACCAAATGATTAATTTAATTGTAAGTACCTAGTTAAAGCCACCTAATATAAAGTGAGACCTTAACATATTATCCAAAGGAAAGAGATTGGACAGAAACATGATGAGCCAGTTTATCCAGGTGCTATGCAACATGGTGATGTGTATATTGTGTCCACATGCAGGCTGCAGTAAAAGATGAATGTGACAACATAGGTTTTAACTTCAGTCAACAAAACTGATGTAACAGCATCTTCTTCCATACTTTTCCACACTATTTTTGTTACATCAGTTATACAGTGAATATCAGTTCAGTTTAATTTTTATGTAAATCAGAATTGCACAGAACAAACTGTCGCACCTAGTTTTTCAAGCATCTTATATTTTCCACCTGTGGAAGGGTATGGGGCACATAGGGTGCATATAACATGTCCATTAGTGTTTTTATCAGCACCAAGATTTACATATTAGTCCATATATTCTCAATTAATATGCAGTCATGTGCATGCATAATAAATATATAAGAATTAACAAAATGGTGGATAAAAATATTTTTAGACAGAACATAGCATTGTTTTTGTGTATCACTATTTTAATTTCATGTTAACTACTTAAAAGTCAGAAGTGAACAATGGCAAAGACAAACAACGACAGATATTATAACACATCAGCATGCCATGCACATATGCCTTAACACAATCTTTAGTTACAGCTTTAACCTCTTAGTTTTATGGTTGTTTTTCATCATTGTTGATCAGGTTTTGTCTTACTCTGCTGTGCTGGCACCATGGTGACCCGGGCAAACAGGTAAAGTCCTTCCACTTGAGTGTGAAGATGTCACTCGGCTCTCTTCTTCAGTGCACCTCTGCAGCTGAGACAGCAGCTCTCTCACTGACAGCTCTCTCTCTCTCTCTCTCTCTCTCTCTCTGTGTGTGTGTGTGTGTGTGTGTGTGTGTGTGCGCGCCTTCACATTCTCTCTGTGCACCTGCACAGATCTTTCTGCTGTTTCTCCACATACTTCTTCAAAGAGCCACTGGTCGTTTCTGATCATTCCAGTCACACAATCGCATGACACATTCCTCTTCTCTCTGCAATGTTTTTGTCAGGTCATTCATCACCTCATTGTGGCATTTTGTGTTGAAGGGTAGCATAGCACAAATTCATACAGACAATGTTTTGAAAGAATGAAATGGATTTATTTCATGCCACACATTGATGTTGTTCATAAGGGTTTTTTTTAGCATGTTGAATCACTATATTGTTATTCGCCTATATTGCCTTTGCCATAGTCAACAGGATTGAGCATCAAGCTTTGACTTTCTTAGCCCTCAGGGCATCGTCCCAATGTCATGCAGGTGATTCAATACAAAGATGTTATCTCTGACAGCTGATGATGAGTTGTATTAATTGTATTTAGTACAAATAGCAGAAAGTTTTGTGTGAGGGGTAGGTTTAGCATTAGGGTTAGAGTAAGGAGATAGAAAATACAGTTTGTACAGTCAGGGGCGTCAGACAGGGGGTAATAGTGGAACAGAGTAACAGAGGCCCTTGACGAGGGGGGATTTTGCACAATTTTGTCACTTTGCAAAATAGGCTTCATTTCACTTATTTGTTTGTTTGTTTGTTTGTAATAGCCTATTGTATAACGTGTTCACATGAAAGAACAGACAGCTAGGCTACTTCTACTTTTTAGGGCTGAATGATTTAGGGAAACAAATCTTGCTGTGATTTTTCGGACTAATTGCAATTGCATTTTATTATGCATTTTATTATAATGCCCCCGGGTTGCTCTGTTTGTGTGTAACCAAAAATTTTATTGTGATTATTGTCATATTTTTGTCTCGTGTGTGTGTGTGTGTGTGTGTGTGTGTGTGTGTGTGTGTGTGTGTGTGTTTTCCCCCTCTGTCCATTTCCAGTTATTGTTTTTTATGGAACACATTTAGTATTAGTATATAATAATAATAGTAATAATGTGCACTCAACAACATTTTTATTACTATTAACTCGCATTTGGTCGGTTTGCGATTGTTAATTTTAGACACTAGCCAGTTTGTATGAATGTATATATGTTTTTATTTGATTAAATGTGTGGTTTCCAGAGCCTTGGTTCCTTGCTCCTCTCAAGAGTCCTCATCTTGTTAGGGAGTTCTTCTTTGTAACCTCGCCTCAGTGAGGCATTATTTGGGACCGCAAACACACCGAAACAAAACCGGTGCGGAACCTTTCCCGAGCGCCTTTTGTTTCGCACGGACTGTTTAGAGAGTACTTGTAAATATCAGTAAAGATGGCGACGCTCACGAAGAAGCCACATGTCGTTGTTGAAGAGGGAGATGGTGAGAAATTAAACTGTTTTACTGTCAAATTATGGTGCAGCACATATTGCATGTTATTATGCCAGGATACGTATTATTAAGCGTTAGTCAAACGACTACCGGTTTCTTAATTTGAACTGTGTTCAACTAACGTTACCATACAAGGCAGAGAGATATTACTGTAAATCAAACTTAGTCTCGTTTTTATACTAGAAATGTAAAACAGAACACACATTCGTTCTCTTTGCAATAATTAGTGATTTATTTTGACATTTATCTGACTTTGTCAAAAATGTTACGCTTGGGTTATCTCGGTTATTTTTTATCCATGACATTTTAGCTGGCTAGAAAACCGTTTGGGGTTCTTCCAACTTTATCATACAAACATGTAAATGGAAATTCTGTTTGGTTTGAATATTCAGTGTCTTTTTGCATGCAATACATATATTGGCGCAATTTACATACTCAAGCATATTTCAAGCATTTAAGTCTTAAGATCAAGAAATTCTCAAGACAAGGAGAAACAAATTAAAGCGTGTTTAACATTTCACTGGTAGTGTCTAACATATGGTCACTGCTTGAAAAGAACATAAATTGTGATGCCATAATAATATATGAAATATTTTTTGTGTGTGATGTGGATGATCAGAGGAAGAGTTTGGGGTTTCTGATGACAGCCTCAGTAATGATGGAGAGAGTGGAGCAGGAAGTGATCAGGAGGGATCTGATGCGGGGAGTGATGTAGAAGACAGCGGTGATGAAGATGGAAAGAGTGAGGAAGAGCAGAGTGGAGACGATGCGGAAAATCCCAACGCCGGCTGGGCCGAAGCCATGGCCAAAATCCTGGGGAAGAAAACGCCAGACAGCAAACCCATCATCCTCCTGAAGAACAAAGAGCTGGACAAGATCAAAGAGAAGGAGAAGAAAGAGCGTCTGGAAAAAAAGAAACAGGTAAACTTCGTGCACCATCAGCAGGGCTTTACCAGATGTCATAGAATTTATGATTTCTGTAAACAACTTTTTTTTTTATGTTATAAAGTTGTAAAATGTTTAATATTAAGCGTATAAGGGCTGGAATGAATTGCAAAACATATTTATTTACTGGTTTTCTGTTAAAAAAAAATGTTGAAATGTGGAGTAATTTAGCTAAATGATTAATGGAGTCAACAGAAATAAGCAAAGACTTTTTTTGATTTAGATTTTACAACCATATGTGCAGAACTGCGGTACTATGATTATATATTTATCTTGGAGCATATGTAGATGTTACATGTTCTACATGTTCATTTGTGAATGATGGCAACCTAGTTTAATAAACATTTTAAATAAGATTAAATGCATTTGAAAAAGGGTGAACATTACAAACACCCTTTTTTCTTCAATGCATTTATTTAAAGAGGCATTAAATGGCCAACCCCTACATGCACTGACATACTTTTTTTTTTTTTTTTGACAGATTGATAAGAAACGAGCATGGGAGAATATGTGTCGAGAGAAGCCTAATGTGGTTCGAGACAGAGAGCATGAGAGGAACCTACAGAAAATTGCTACCAGGTAAAACATCATTTGGTCCACTTTTGCTCTATATAATTAGCCAAGCAATTTATGAGCTCTTTTTCAGTCTGTTGTAGTATAATTACGTGTTGTATGATATCTGTAGAGGTGTGGTGCAGTTGTTCAACGCTTTGAAGAAACATCAGAAGACCGTGGATGAGAGGATAAAGGAAGTTGGGGGTTCAGAGAGAAAGAAATCCAAAATTCTGTCCTCAGTGACTAAGAAGGACTTCATTGATGTCCTGAGAGGAGCAGATGTGGCTCACAAACCGGCCATCAAAAAAGAGAAAGTGGTGAGATTACTTTTCTTTCTCCATACTTTCTTTCTTTCTTTCTTTCTTTCTTTCTTTCTTTCTTTCTTTCTTTCTTTCTTTCTTTCTTTCTTTCTTTCTTTCTTTCCTCTTCACATGGCACAGCTTTCTTGATTTAAGTCAGCATGAAGTCAAAATTTACTTTATTTGCCAGTGTTTTCATTAACTAAACAACTGTTATTATTGTTATTTTTATTAAATTAAATAAAATATAAATACTAAATGAGAAAATTAATTTATAAATGTTGCCTTGGCTACTAACTGAAGAAAAGAAAAATAAATGAACGCAAAATAGAATTAATAAAATATCTAAAACTAATAAAAATGATGAAAGTGCATGAAATTACTAAAACTTAAATTGAAATTAAAATGCAAAACTAATTCAAAATATGAATTAATATTATAATAGTTTATAAATAATGCTAAACTCTGCTATTTATCTTATTGTTGCATGCAATTAATCAGTGTGCATAATTTTAAAAAGTTTGTCTTTCTAATTATGGACTTTTTGTGATGTGGAATATTCTTTTCGACTCAGCAATACACGTAAAATGAGTTAAATTTTAGGTGAATGCCATTTCTTGTTAATTTCAAAATAACAGCGTCGTTAATCAAATTATTAAAATTTCTTGCTCTCCCTGTCGTCAAAAATGGTCTCAAAGATCTTCACAGATCATGTCTTTAATCACTGTTGTTCTTGGCATTTGCTATTAAAGATATTGACCTACTATTAAATATTACTGGTTATGTACTATTTAATATTAAGATTCAGTTTATGTAAAATGAGTTATGAGCATCATGTAGACTTTTATGTTCGAGTAATGCATTGCTCTTTTACTTTTCTTAATTTCACTCATTGTGTCCACTTGGTGGCACTGTTTACATACTGGTCTTATTGAATTCATTCATGTAAAAGTATGTGTAACATAGCAGTTTGTGATTTATGAGACTGATTCTTGTAACTTTTCTTGACTGATCTTAGCAGCCTGTAGTGAAAGAGGAGAATCCGTCCTGGAGCGTGTTGAAGGACGATTTCATGATGGGCACATCCATGAAGGACTGGGATAAGGAGAGCGATGAAGAGGGTGAAGGACAAGAGGAAGGAGAAGATAACCTTGAGCCTGCTGAAGACTACAGCAGTGAATCGGACTGATCCATCACTACTGCACATGTGCATCACATAGTGCATACGTGCAAGTGTTCTTACAGACCCTGAGATCTGCCCTGCGCCGAGAGCGAAGACTCAGCATTACCTCGAGCTCTCAGGGGGTGGATCATGTGATACTGGAACAGTGAGACAGTTATCTGTGATGTTGCCCTGATCTTGACATTGTTCATGTGTCCTGGTAAAGCAGGGTCTTTTTTTGAGTGCATTGATGAGTGTTGCACATTTGGCCAAACCTCTGTGCTCTTCTTCTGTATATAGTCATTTATATCACAGTGTCTTTTGCTAAATAAATAATTTCTATGTCATGATTTCTGTTATTTTTTATATCGATACTTTTGCAGATAAATTGAGCAATATCATGGCTTTTAATCTAATCATGGCTTTTAATTTCCATTTCTTATGGTCTGGATAATGAGAATGTCATGTTCGTTCTATCTTGTTTTGGTCATATGTGTAAAATGCAGTTTTCCATATTAGTGGTTCTCAACTTGTCTTGCTTCAACACCCAGAGTTTACCTTAGACATCAAAAATATTGCACATAAGTATACAAAAATTAGTTTTTAGGTTCTTGGCAGCCAATAATTCACTATGGTTGATTTCAAAACAACCATGTTTGCCCTTGCTGCAAGTGAACCAAGGGGCTGTTAAAACAAGTTTACCAAATAAGCCAGGCTTATTTCACTTGGTCTGACTTATTTTGAACCAAATCGAGTGACAATAAGTCAGAATAACTGAAATAAACCTGGCTTATTTGGTAAACTTGTTTTATGAAACAGTCCCCTGGGGTTTTATTTAAGCTTGTGTAGTTTTGTTCATGGTTTGAGAATACCAGTTGATGAATTTGTGCACACATACTGTATCGTTTGTTTTGATGCCAAGTCTTTGTCATCAGCAACAGAATCTGTTTTGTTGGGCAAAGTTAAGTTCATAAACCCTTAAACGGGTGTCCAATCCTGGTCCTGGAGGGCCAAAGTCCTGAAGAGTTTACCTCCAACTTGACCCAACGTACCTGCCTGGGATTTACTAGCATAGGTCCAGATGACATTGAATACCTTGATTCAGGTGTGTTTAATTAGGGTTGGAACTAAACTCTGCGGGACAGTGAGTCTCCAGGAGCAGGATTGGACATCCCTGGTTGCAACACGTTCTCATCAATCTGTGTATAAATAACATGACATTACACTTTCCAATTGCATGTAATACATATGCCAAAGTCACACTATAGGAGCAAAATGGTTAAATCTAGGATTTTTTTGTCCTCGTGTTTGTGGTCTCTCACATTTTGAAAATCTTTTAGTGTGTACCCAGCTTAAGGGCAACAATCTTTTCTTTGCAATGAGATCATTATTTTAATTATTTCAGTGTTTCTGCGTTGCATGGGGTCATGTGTTAAAATGGAAGCACATGCATTCAAATTAGTTGTTAGTGGAACAGTTTGCTGCTCCCCAGCAAACAATGACCTGGCGGTCTGCCAGCGTTTTTTGGGCGGCACAAATTCAGCATCTTAATACGGTCGGACCATAGGCGAGCCGACCAATCTAAAAATGCTGTCAGTCTGCCGCCGTTTTTTGGGTGGCATGCCAACAGCGGTTTGCCAGCTGGGCCTCTGTTGGTACACCAGTGGCAAGCGGAGGGTCTGTCCTGTGTTTCTACTGAGCTCTTACATGACAGTTAGCACAGCTGCTGACGTTAGCCTACCATTGACATTAGCCTAAGCTAACTTCTAACTGTTGCAGTTTAAAATATAAATAAATAAATAAAACCGTTTTTAATCATGTTGTGACGGGTCTTCGGCTTTTAGACGTGGCTGATGACAGCTCTACAAATCAACCAACCCGTGACCATAAGTGTGACCATGTAAAAAGTCCACACATTTACCATATTTTTACCATAGTAACTGTTTCTCAACCATGTCATGTGTAGCCAATGCACAGTAACTACAACATATTTACCATGCTTCTCCCACCGTAACTGTAGTTTTACTGTGATATTTGTAGTTAAAGCACAATAACCACAACACTTACCATGGTTTTACCACAGTAACCGTATTTTTACTGTGGTATTTGTAGTTAAAGCACAATATCCTTGTTCAAGCTCTTGTTCTGCCCAGGCTGCAATGCTCTCTTGGCAGGTCTTCCAGCCAGTTCTATCAAACCTTTACAATTAATCTAGAATGCGGCAGCAAGATTAATTTTTAATGAGCCAAAAAGAATGCGCTCACATCTCTGTTTATCAATTTGCACTGGCCACCAAAGCGGCTTGCATAAAATTCAAAGAATTAATGTTTACCTACAAAACCACCTCTGGCTCTGCACCCCTTTACCTAAATTCATTACTTCAGACTTATGTGCCTCTAGAAGCTTGTGTTCTGCAAGTGAACGTCGCTTTATTGTGCCATCCCAAAGAGGCACAAAATCACTTTCACAGACTTTTTCATTAACTGTTCCCTCCTGGTGGACTGACCTGCCCAACTCAATCCAAGCAGCTGAATCCTTAGCCATCTTCAAGAAACAGCTAAAACACATCTCTTCCATCTTTATTTGACCCTCTAACTCTAGCAATCTCTATTCTAATTCTATTCTTTAAAAAAAACAGGTTTAAGCTTACGGACCTGTTGCTATGACAGCAAGTCTAGGATGAGCTTCGAAGAATCAAATGATCTAAGATCAATCGAAATCGTCAGCAGTCAAATCCAGCTGAGTTAGCGACGTACGAAGAACAGACCCCAGATCTGAATCACCACTGAATCAATGTCACCGCTCCCACCTGCGGGTGATTTAGAGATCGGAAACCTCTTACTCAAACGTGTTTGAAGTGTCCTATTACCACAAGTGTAGTGTTTGATCTGCTAAACAGATCCATGACCAGGGGAAGGCTAAACCTTGCCCAGCCTTACACATGCTCCGCCTGTGGTTTTGTACTTTGGTTTTTATGTTACTGCTACGTTTGGGATCTGTAATCTTCGTTTTAGTCTCTTTTTGTGTGTGTGTGTGTGTGTGTGTGTGTGTGAGAGAGAGATAGAGAATGTTTACTGATTAAAGAATGAATAAATAATATGAATAATAATTCCTTAACCAGTAGCCAAAATTCATACACTACCTGCAAAAAACAACCTGTTTATTAGATCTAATGACTGGGGAAAAAAGGGTTTGAAAGTCACTGACAAAGCTCAATCGCCTTTTATGGCATGGTCTTCCTCGCCATCCTTACAAGAGTGTAGTACACATCTGGACTTTCTGATTGGGCCTCGTTCATGAAACAAGAGCAGAATGAATTTGTGTGTAAATCGTTCGTAAAACCATTCTGACGAAAACTTTTGAATTCATGAAAATGTTCGTATTTTCAAAATGTTAGTTGGTAAGAAAGAAATGTACACCTGCTCCCTACCACGTGTAAATGGTGCATAAAACGTTCAGTACTCTTTTTGGCAAACTGATGACACTGAATTTTGATGCACTGCCTGCCATAATAGGGTGAACTCAGGTAATCTGGGACACCTAAGCTCCAGTGTGTTTATTTCCTGTTCTAACAAAATTTAGTCAACAGGACTTTTACTATAATTTTAGCATGGATGTCATGTGACTGAAATCACATGACTTCATGGGGATAATTCCACAGAAAGGGACAGGGCACTTCTCAATCAAGAAGCTCCCCTGGGAATTGCATGACAAGGTCAGTGACAGGATTCTGACTAGATTAATGTTGAGGACATAAATAAGACAATGTTCCTAATTGTCAAATTATGTTTGTGATCTATTCAAGCAACAAAATATGGATTAAAGTGTTTTGGTTTTTGTTTTTTTTTCCCCTTCAAACATTTGTCCCACATTATCAAATATGATTGATAATGTGGGACAGCATGCTTTGGGTAATCTGGGACAGTCTTCAAATGGGGAAAAATGCGTGTGGCGGGAACACAGGTCTAAATGACCCCAAGTCACGATTAGTTTTAACCAACTACGCCACCCTGGTGGAGCGCCAGGGAAATACTCCCCCTAAGGACACACTGGTAAGTTTTACCAATTGAGGGCAGAGAAATAAGATGAGACGTGGGTACCAATACTAGAGATATTTTATTATAAAAATGTCAACGATAAAATATGCTCTCCCATAAACGACACCACAACAACATAAGAATTACATATAAGGCTAGTTCTCACGGCCAGGCTTAGCAGGCACGAGATAGGCCGGCTGCAGCTCAGGAGGTCACCCAAACTCACACCAAATGAGGCACCACGCACACACCGTAAAGAAGTTGACACACCCCACACTCTGTGAAACAGATGCAGCAAGCCTCCCCGGTTCCACACACACCCTTAACCGGCTCCTGAAAGAAAAAGGAAAACACACACAGAATTACAAATAAAGTTCACGCAATTTACACTGAATAAACAAAACAACCAATGTAGGGTTTACAGACACAATGGTGTGGTGGCTGTAACACTCAGGCCCCCCAGCGACACCACATATAACAGATAAACCATGCCTAAATGGCACAGAAGACAGACAAAACTGAAATAGGAATCAAAAACGTCACAATAATATGACCATACATTAGACCAAAAGAAAACAAATAAAGTAGAACAATAAGAACCCCACAAAATAGATCAAAACCAAAGTCAACACCACCAAAAAAAAAAAAAAAACACTTAACTAGCCATAAATAACAGTGCTATTGAAAGAAAAACGAAAATCTGAAAAGAAACAATACAGCACAGACTGAGTACACAAAAATGAAAACCTAGAAAACTATACTTGGAAACATTAAACTAATAAAGAGCCTGACGGGCGAAGCTTGTAGCCCACACGACCCGCCAAGGAGCATCACATGTAGCGTCTTCAACAAGGGACAGGGCTTAGAGATTGTGAGGTTTCATTTCCCCCTTCACATTTAACAAAAAGCCGGAAGCATCAAGTTAAATATACTAAATTCCATATGAGAGGAAAGAAAAGGCATACTTACAATCTGGGTCGAACAACACCCAAACGCAGAGCTGTATGGTTACTCGCAACAGGTGCCGTGGCTCACTCTACCGGCCAGCATTCACACACCCGCTATTATTGCTATTACTAAGAGTAACAAACAATAAATACCACCACCCCAAGCGATGAGAAGATTCAATACGAACACGAAACATACCTGCAAGTGAACTCCACCAAAGACTTGCAGCCAGGGCCGTGCAGAGACCTTTGGAGGGGCAGGTGCTCAAAGTATAAAAGGGGCACAGTTGATTAGTTCATCTATCGAGTCTTCGTTCATCACGTGACAGCCTCATAAGCTAAACCTATGCAGTCAGAGCCGTAGAGAGAATTGATTAGTTCATCTCGAGTCTTCGGGTTAGAGTCGTTCGTTCTTTTGTCACGTGACGTGACAGTATTGGATAGAGAAATTAGTTAATTTGAATTCCTTACAAACGGGTGCATAGTTATAATTATTAGTGGGTGCTTGCATTTATGCAAGGCACTCACTATTGTTATTCGTCATACTTATTTTCTTCTTTTTCTTCTTCTTTATTCCGCCGAAA
>JAFVLL020017783.1:0-16315 GCA_021397915.2 Tor tambroides | reverse complement strand
CTGAGCTAGACAATGACATCTCTGAATTCAATAATGAAATGCCCTTAACTGAAAATTGAGTGTTTAATTTTATTATTATACATTACTGACACTCTCTCCTCCAATTTGATACTGTTAAGTGCTTTGACGCAATCTGTATTGTTAAAAGCGCTATATAAATAAAGGTGACTTGACTTGACTTGACTAATTACCCTCCTCCATCCCCAATTCCTCCTCTGTCAGTCAGGATCCAGCCTTCTGGCTCTCTTTTGAATCAGACAAATTAAAAATGTGTACATAAAATTACTGAACTTATTAGAATTACTGAACAAATCTGCAATACTTTTGTTGGTTATGTTCTGTTTACCCTGCTCTCTCTGCTCTCATCCATGCTAGGCTGCATGGATGCCCAGGGAGTTCTTGCCCAGAACAGAACCATACCGCCAATACAAACTATATGCTAGTTGTCAATCATCTTGATGATAGTGGTCCTGACAGAACTAAAGAAAAATTGTAGTGCTTCAAATAGGAAAAAAAAAATCCTTTTACTGCAGGTGTGTAGAGCCAAGGGAATACTAGAATACGAACAAGAAGGTAGCTAGCAACACACTGAATCCAATACAGACTGAAAAAGTCTAGAAAAACATTTTTTTATTTTATAAATTGCATCATCCAAAAAGTGCAGAGTGGATGTGAGTTAAAAACAAGTGGACAAGTGCTCATTGCACTTGTTGACATTTTTACACACCCAGAGCAGTGGGCAACCATTTTTGCTGTGGTGCCCAGGGAGCAGTTGGGGGTTCAGTGCCTTACTCAAGGGTCTCACCTCAGTTGTGGTATTGAAGGTGGAAGAGAGCACTGTACATTCTTTCCCCCCACCCACAATCCCTGCTAGTCCCAAGACTTGAACCTGTGACCTTTGGGTTACAAGACCGACTCTATAACCATTAGGCCACGACTGCCACCAATAGTTTTGCCTTTTAGTGAATTTTACAGTTTTTAAGCTAAAATATATGTGCACATTGTAGAAAAGCATATGCTTCATCACCGTTATAATTATATAGGGGTCAATGGAATTTTTTCCCAACTGTAAGGGGTCTCGGGCCCCAAAAAGTTTGAGAACCCCTGGTTTGGTCGACTAATCTAGGGTTTTTCAAACATGCATTGCACATTTTGTATGTCTCCCTTAAGCCAGGCATATGCTATGCGAGTTTGGACACTCGGGAAGTTGTAAGCCCTTGCAAACATTATAAATCAGTTAATATGACAATTGTGTCAAAGCAATCGGTACACGGTTCGACTATACTGCATGCCAAGCTGGTAACAATTATCAGAAGCTCAAGAGGTGATCCCAATATAAGTGGCACTGAGTGGCTATATATTTTAGAATCTTTCCACTGAATAACAGCAACCAAAACACACAAACAGCTGTTCAGAGAACCTAACTGTCTGGTAAATGCACAAAGCACACAAGGCAGAGTGGCTGCAGGCGTGGCAGGGTGGGTGTATCCTCCCCAGCTGCCGACTCACTCAGGGTGAAAGCTGAGAAAGTTATATCAATGGAGTTATATCAATGACTTTGGGCACATACTATGGTCTGCTCTTGGTTTAAGGACGGCTTTGCAGACATGCCAAAAACCATGCAAGTCTCACTGACTGAAATAGCGTGCATATCGCTGACTCGCTTAACGGTAGCAAGTGTGAGTAAAAGCTCTGTTTTGAAAGAGAGTTGTCTCGTGCCCCATAAAAACTTAATCAAATTATTTCTCCCAACCGACTGGTTATCCATTTAATTATAAAAAGCTGATACAGCAGCTGTGTACACTTTGAGCATAGAGGGTGTACAGCTGTCACCCAAACGCTCCTGTAAGAAAGACAAAACTACTGGGATTGGGCAGCTTACCAAATCCTCTTCCCTAGAGCTGCACCAGTTCACAAAGACTTCCCATTTGGGAGTTTTACGTCTAGTAGACACGATTCAGAAATCATTCTCAGCACTTGCTATGGAAGTGACACTGATGCTGGCATGCTCTGTTGAATGGCCAGACTTGCAGATTCCGTACGTTTGGGTTGGGGTCATTTGCTTGAGAGAGGAAGTCCCTTTTCAGGAGAATAGTCAATGGGGGACCTAACAGTATCTCCAGCAGGTTCGGGAACCAGGGCTAACAGCGCTGACTCATTCCCCTGGCTGATTTTGCACAATATTTGGTGCAGGATATTCACTGGGGGAAATGCAAATTTACTCTCTCTTGGCCAGTAGTGAGCATCCACTCCCAGTGTGGAATGCTCTGCCAGAGAGAAACAGCGGGCAGTGAGCGTTCTCCACTGACGTGAAGGGGTCCACTTCTGCCCGCCCAAATACACTCCATGATTGCATCCACTGTCCGATGGTGTAGCTACCATTTTCCCTGGGCTACCCTGTACCTTGACAGTGTGTCCGCCCAGCAGCTGGTCTTAAAGAGCTGTTCTCCTCCAGGGAGCCAGTGTCTCTAGGCAATTGTGAGTCACCAAGATGTGCAGTGAGCCCTAGTGCCAAGTGTGTGCAGGAATGCAGATCTTCAAACAGAGTGGAGCACCTGCATGTAAAGTAGGCCCATGTGACATTGCTGAGGCAGCTGCCATCAAACTGAGTGTTCTCTGAAAGCTCTCTAGGGGAAGCGACTTCCATTCTTCGAACATCGCAAACGAGTTCATGATAGCTTGTGTACACTCCGGTATAAGATGGGCTCGCATGAAGACAGAGTTGAGACTCACATTCAGAAAGGGAACACACATTTCTTTGGAGATGGCTTTTAAGTTGACTCTGAGCCCTTAAGCACCGCAGCTGGTTGATAAGCAGATCTCTGTGGCTGCATAGCACATCCTCTGATTGGGCCATAAGCAGCCAGTTGTCCCAATAATTCACAACATGTACTCCACTAAAATGAACAGTGTGGAATTTTAGCTTGAACCTTAGACAACATCATGCCATTGAGGCAGGATAGGTCTGTTTTCTTAGAAGGGCAACAAGTGCCAGCATATACAGCAGGTAGTGCAAGCAACTTTCAATGAGTGTTACTGGAACGCCAAAGGGTGAGATGAAGGAGAATGATTCTTGAGGAAATGTCACTCAGCGAGAAGAATGTCACTTCGAGAAGAAAGGTATTTCCCCATAGTGTCAGCTAGCTGTACACAACATCGAAAGACCATCTCGAAAGGGAACCATGGGCTAGTTTGAAGATCTCGCACATCCCTACTTAAAGGGATAGTTCACCAAAAAATTTAAAAGAACTTTAATTTTTGGGTGAACTATTCCTTTAATAACATGTGAACTCCTGAAATATGTCTAAAAACGCAAATGTTGACTATGATCTCAAGCAAAATGCTGATTTGCATTAAAAGGGAAATTTATAATGTACATAGACACTGATGCTTTAAAATACCTCCTGCGTATTAAGGCCCAGATATGCTTCCTCCTTTAGCTGGGACATGTTTAATGGAAGAAATAAATCATAGCATTGTTTAACTCTTCCCCACCAACATTTTTGAAAAAAGTTGCCAGCCACCGCCAGCATTTTTGATGATTTTCACTAAAATTTCATAGCCCCCAGAATAGTTTGTTGTATGAATATCTGAACATGCAATACATGCAATAAAGAACATACCCTCTACTTTTAAACAAAAAAAACATCCATTTTATTCTAGCTTCAAGCATTCTTTTTTTTATCAACACTTGAATGTAGGTAGGTTTCATAAAAAAAGCAACATTTTGAGCAAAAAGCTGAGAAAATCGCATATTTATCAAATACTACATCTGAATCATATTCAGTACAATGATCAAAGCAAATATGCAGTAGATCTAGACTCATTCAGGAGATGCGTAATAGCACCCCTGAGTGTATAACATTGAGAATGCGGAAACCAGGAAAATTTTGTGTTTGGCAGGGAATGAATAACGTAAAATTCCGTGTTTGGCGGGGAAAGAGTTAATGTGTTCTAAAAAAGTTAAGTAATTCAAAAGAGACAGCATTAGAGAGAGACAACAGCAGATATATGTTGGGACAGTTGGTTGCAGGCAAGGAGAATTGAAGCATGGGTCTAAGAAAGGTGTTTCCCCATATCGTCAGCAAGCTATACACAATGTCAACAGAGCATTTCGAAAGGGAACCCTGGGCTAGTTGACTAGTCTCACACATCCCTACTTAGAGGGATAGTTCACCAAAACTTGAAAATTAACTTTCATTTTTGGGTGAAGTACCCCTTTAATAACATTTGGCAGTGTTTTACAAACAAAATTTTAGTTCAGAAAAGTACAGTTCCTCAAAAATAGACATGTTCACACCATGGTGCATCTGGAGCCTTGTACTTGGAATCCAAAACCAAAACAACATCAACAACAACAACGATAATAATAATAATAATAATAATAATAATTATTATTATTATTATTATAATAATAAGAATAATAATACTACTACTATATAGCTGAACATAGTGTGTCCCATAAAACTATAAAATAAAATAGTGATAATAGTATTAGTATTTATAGTTTTTATTTTGCATTTTTAAATAAAATAAACAAAATAATAGAGTGTGAAGTGTGATAATACTATTATATTTTGAAGTAAAAATCTTATTTTTTATTTAACAATTTATTTATAGTACAATTAAAATTCAATGCTAATATTTACTTTTTTATTTTTCATTATTATTATTTATTTAAAATCAACAAGCTTTTTTTTTGGCGGGTTGCGGGCAAGTATATGAAACTGGCAGTGCATAGCCAAGATTTATGCTTTCAGTTTGATTGGAAATCTTATACAGTATTACAGTTAGTCGATCTAAATCGTTGATTGTGGATCACTTGTCAGTCATGTCGGTACACAAATGAGAGGTCTTAACTATTGACACCACGCATTTTTTATTTTTTGCACACCACTTTTATGCACCCCCTGTATAAGTATATATATTACACACACATAATAACAATAAACGTACATATCTATATTTGTTACTGAAGGTTTATGTTTATTTATTTATTTCAGGGAGGTAAAATAGGAGATGCAGTAGAATTTGTGAAATTTCGTCTGAATTTGTGATTTCTCATGAAATAGTATCGTATTACCTTAATGTCCTTTTTTCTTGTAGGCGTCGTAACAGTCTCTTCACTGTTGCTATGCTCTTGATCCTGTTCCTGGTCTTGATCCAGACTGAGGTCGGCATCAGCTTCATCTCCAGAAAGAAACTGCGGCTGCTCACTCTCACTCTTCTGAGAAAGACCATCATGAATTTCACCCAGTGTGGATACCGGTTGACAAAATTCTGTTTGACACACAATAGCAGAATGTTCAAGGCTTTACTTAGAGCTGATACAGTCTATCCATGCAATGGAAAAAATGTTTTGTTTGAGACAAGCAATGGTGTATATATTACAAAAAAAAAGCTTTCATTAAAAAAAGAAACCCTATTTCTTCTGGGTTTCCAGTAAAAAATATCAATAAAATATGATCAGTAAATAATTAAGCAGCTTAATTAACGTAAAATTGCAATTTATCTTATTTTGGTTTCTTAATATATGTTATGTAATGTTATATTAAGTTGTAGTATATAAATATATAATACATTATATTGTGTAATATTATATACTGTGCACAATTCAGGTTTCTAAGAGTCATCCACAAAAGAACTGGGCACTGGTAAAATACCAACTACAATATAATGAATTATATTTTATATGCTGCTTTCAAAAAATGTAATTTAATCATAATACAAATATATTTCTATAAAAATATATAACACAAAGTTATTTCTGAATGGCCGTGAAACAAGAAAGGTGCTCTTTGCAGCCACTAAACAATTGCCCTAAACCAATGCATTACATCTAATCTTATATTCTTAATATACATTGTTATTACAAATTATTTGATCTTACATCAGAAGTACAAATAGTATAATTCAGGAATATATACACAAAACGTGCTTAACTACTTAAAATGTCTATTATTTTCAAATGTTTTAGAGAACCACAGGCAAAGTAGATAGCAACCTTCAAAACTCCTTTCCACCACTGAAGTGCAAAAGTGAAAAGTTTCACTTTAATGTGACAGGGTTTCCGTGGACAACTTAAACAGCCTTTTGAAAGGACAAATCCTTACATGCATATTTGCATTACATAAAATGGAGCACATCCTCTTCAGCATGTGACACAACGATGTAGACAAATCTACCTATTAAGGTATACATTGAATGGATGGGTGATAGTTTAGCATTTCAGAATCATGCATTAAGTACAATGTCAAGGTTAATCTTGAAGTAGTTTGTAAACTGAATAACGCATAAGTAAAAACCTCAAAGACAATGTTCAGGGGTTCAACTATGTTCAATGTTCAACTATTGCACAAGTTACGTCACTACCAGAGTTCAACGGATTTTGTGACCACAGTTGGCTAACGATGCTTTTGAGAAACTCATCTCAGACTAGGGTTAAAAGGTGGCCCATATTGGACAGTGAGTACTTCTGAAAAAAAGAGTTCTGAAGGAAGGATGTTCAGTTCTTGTTGCTTGATGGTTTCATTCCATGCCAGTCGGCACAGATATGGTTTCGTTTTCCAATGTAGAGCTTAGAGTAGTGCTAACAGAGCTCAGAATACAAATGCATTAAGTGAAGTAAAGTGAAGTAATGTGTGGCCAAGTATGGTAACCCATCCAAGTGCACTCACACAGTAGTGAACGTGCACACACTGTGAACACACACCTGGAGCAGTGGGCAGCCATATTGCTATGGTGCCCAGGGAGCAGTTGGGGGTTCGGTGCCTTGCTCAAGGGTCTAACCTCAGTCGTGGTATTGAGAGTGGAAGAGAGCACTGGTTATTCACTTACCCCATCGACAATTCCTGCCGGACCTGAGAGTTGAACCTGACTCTATCTGAACCTACTCAATTCATGTACTACTATGTGATATGACTAAATTCACAGTACAGGGCTTGACATTAACCCTTGTTCGGGACAAGGGGCAAGCGAAAGAGCATTTTATTTGCCCTACAAAACAAGTAGCCAGATTAAAACATCAATAACAAAAAAGCACCATTTTGATGAGAATGATTCTGATTTTATTACATTCAGTGCAAATGGCAACTGATAATGAATAACGTATTGACAAGATTTGCGTAGCCTGTCTGTGTATGAGAGAAACTCATGAAGAAATCAAAATAAATGAACGTAACAGCACATACACAGAAACAAACATGAACAATTGTGGAAAAAATTCAAAATGTTGAATATTTATATTTATAACATATGATAAGAAACACTACATGACCAAGAGTGCTGTTTTCCCAAATATCAGCATGATTACAATTGTGACATTGATTTTATACAACATTTCAATAAGCAAACCATTATTATTAAGTTACACAATATTGACTGTCGAAATTGGTTCCAAACACAGACCACAGCAGAACAGCCGTGCAACCTCTGAGCAACCAACAGTGGTGCATTTTTGAACGAATCAGGTGAGTCAGTGAAACATTCATAAACACAGTGTTTTGCTTCATTCGTAAAATGAATTGTAAGGATCCACTCGTCGGCCCAAAAGCGTGTGAAAGTCCAGTGACCTGGTTGAAGTTATTCTGCGTGTTCGGTCTTCTGCAAAGTTCACTTAATTTATCAAGATTTAGTTTCATTTTTAGTCTAGTTCCATGTTTATTCTGACTCCAAATTCAAATGATCTTTCAATTTAGATTTATTTCTAATCAAAAATTGATCACAAATATCTATTTTATATTAATTTAGATATTGGATTATTTTGAAAATCCTATACTTTCAATAATTTGTTTGTCAGGGACCCGATGTTGCATTTGGATCTCACGTGGCCTGCGCGGATTTCACGATCACAAACTCACCAATCTGATTTTCATCAGATGATGTAGGTTGACTAATACCTTTAAATCTGCCGCCTACTGCATGCTTTTAATAAAAAGTGTAGTTTACTTAGCCACTTCCCATAAAACTTGCTAAATCAGTGATAGACGGAAATCATTCATCCATGCACCTTCAGTTTGTACTATCCTGGCCATAGATTTGAGGTACTGTAACATCAATCAAACAACAAAGCAATTGAAGCAAGAAAAAAAACATTGTTAATGTTGGAAATCTGCACTCTTATATCAAACCAACTATGAAAAGTCTGGGAATTACTCTGGACTCTTCCTTTAAGTTTGATCAACACATAAACACAGTAGTGTAGCATTTGGACCAATCAGACACACAATTTTTCATTAGATTTAACAAATCAATTAGTCATTAGATTAACAAATAATCACAGACCCCTCACCCAATACACATACTGGGTGCCCGTATGTCTGTGAATGACTCCAGGCCCCCGGTTCCATGGCAACCAATCTGATAACACTAGTTTTATTGCTCAAAGGAATGCGGGCAGAGCAACACTCACTTCATTTCCCCTTAGGAAAGACACATAATGCCCATAAAATGGACTCTTCTCTAATTAATTCATAGAAAAAACCTTTCTTTGAATGAACACACATATCCTTCAGGTCATTGTGTATGTTATTACTGTTCTTGTATATGTTCTTGTGTATTTTTAAAAAAAAATCTGTTTATTGAACTTTTACAATAATAACAGGATACAGATACAGGAGAATCGTGAAAAAATATTTTTCACCCCACCCCACCCACCCCCAGAGGAAATAAATAAATAAATACATTATAATAACAATAAAAAAATACAAATAAATAAATAAAATAAAGTGTAATTAAACTAAATAAAACATAAAATAGAAAAAACACAATACATATTGTAATATAAAGAATGTCAAGCATAATGTCTTGAGTATAGAATATGTTGGAGCATTAAAGTTTAGACGTTTCAACCATTTATAAAATGTATGCATATACATCCACAAACAAAACCTTATAGCTAGAAAGTATTTACATATACATATGTAAGTATCCCTGCCCTACCCCTGCTCTAGAGGAAGTACTGACATATTCAGAAAAAAAAATAATGAAGGGATCCCAGATCTCAGAAAACATACCAGTGCTGCCCTTTAATGTATATCTAATTTTTTCCAAATGAATGAAGCTCATAACAATTCTCAGCCAGTCATCAAAGGATGGAGGGAATTTTTGTTTCCACAGCAGAAGAATGCGCTGTCTAGCTAATAATGTTAAGAAGGCAAAAGTCTTTGCAGTATTTCCAGGCAAACCAGTGACACTTGAAGGAAGTCCAAAAAGTGCAACCAAAGGGCAAGGCTTGATCTGTTTCTTTGTCACTAAAGAAAAACAATTAAAGATCAATACCAGGCTTGATTTTTGCCAACCTCACTTTTGTCCAGTAAATTCGATGAATAAATTTAATTGGATAAGACTATGACGTGCACAGATAGAGGAGGTGTGAACCCGGGACAGAATCTGGTTCCAAGTCTCGTCATCAAATGTGAGGGAGAGATCCGACTCCCATTGTTGTTTAATAAAAGAGAGAGAGGAAGTGGAGATGGAGGAAATCAGCCTGTATAGCGTAGACAACACACCCCTTTTATCTAAGGCTACTTCAAGAATCTGATCAAGGGGAGATTTTGGAGGAAGATTCGGAAAATCAGGGAATGAGTTTTTAACAAAATTTCGGAGCTGTAAATATCTAAAAAATTGTGCACTAGAGAGAGAGAATTTTTGTTTCAATTGAGAAAAGCAGGGAAAAACATTATCAACGTAAATATCATTGACAACTGAAATCCCTGCTCTCTGCCAAATATTAAATGCCTTGTCATTAAGTGAAGGGGGGAATAAAGGGTTGCGATTTATAGGTGAAACCACTGGTAAGCGTTGAAGGCCAAAATGGGTTCGGAATTGGGACCAAATTCGTAACGATTGCCGGACAATGGAATTACCATAAGGACAGCGCGAGATGGCAGTAAGAGGGCCACACAATAGTGCGGCAGGCGAGGCAGGAGAACAGGAACACTCTTCAATACTGACCCAAGATGGGACCCAATCACTGAGCCCAAAATGACTTTGAAACCAGAATAATGTAGAATGTATATTTGCTGCCCAGTAGTAAAATAAGAAATTAGGGAGGGCAAGCCCACCCTCAAGCTTTGATTTCTGAAGTATTTCTCTACGAATTCTGGCTGGTCCTTTGTTCCAAATAAAAGATGAGATGTGTTGATTTAGAGTCTTAAAGAAAGATTTGGGTATAAAAATTGGTACACATTGAAATAAATACAGAAATCTAGGTAAAACGTTCATCTTCACTGAATTCACACGTCCAGCTAATGAAAGGGGAAGAGCCGACCAGCGAGTAAAATCTTTCTGGACTCGTTGGAGGAGCGTAGTAAAATTAGCCTTGAATAGATCTAAACACTTACGTGTAATTGTTACTCCTAAATATTTAAAACTATGAGAAGTGACTTTAAACATTGAAGTACTCATTGGTAAATCAGAAATTTGAAAATTTATTGGAAATAACTCACTTTTATTTATATTCAATTTATAGCCGGAGAAGAGGCTAAAGGAGTTTATAATTCTCAGAGCTTCGGGCAAAGAAACAACCAGATCAGAGATATAGAGCAACACATCATCGGCATATAATGAGATTTTATGAACAGCATCAGCTCTCCTAATTTCCTGTATAGCCTGCTCACTACGAATGGCAATTGCCAGTGGTTCAATTACCAATGCAAAAAGCAAAGGTGAAAGTGGGCAGCCCTGTCTGGTGCCACGTTTTAAGGGGAAAGTAGAGGAGGATACTCCATTGGCCCGAACGGAGCATACTGGGGAGGAATACAAAAGTTTTATCCAAGATAAAAACGTGTTGCCAAAACCGAATTTCTGTAGCACATAGAAAAGGTAATCCCATTCCACCCGATCAAAAGCCTTCTCTGCGTCAAGCAGTAGAAAAGCCTCTGATGGATGAGAGTTAGAGGAATAAATTATATTTAATGCCCTTCTAATATTATGAGACAGTAATCTGTTTTTAATAAAACCAGTTTGGTCGCTATGTATGATTGCTGGTAAAACTGATTCAAGACGCTTTGCAAGCATTTTAGCCAGTATTTTTACATCTACGTTCAAAAGACTGATTGGCCTGTACGAACCACATTCATGTGGGTCTTTATCTTTTTTCAAAATCAAAGAAATACAAGACTGACGGAGGGTTGAAGGCAAGCAGCCATTATTAAAGGAGTCCAATAACATGTTTAGGAGCGGTGTTTTAAGTGTTTGAGAAAACCTCTTAAAAAATTCAACAGGGAACCCATCTGGCCCAGGTGTCTTGCCATTCTGCATACTCTCAATTGCTTGCACTATCTCCTCTGCGGAAAAAGGTAATTCTAGCTCTTCTCTCATTGCGTCCGTTATTGTTGGTATAGGCAATGGTTCAAAAAAGCTTTCCATAAGGGACCTATCCGTGGGGGATTCTGACTTGTATAGCAAAGAGTAGTAATCTTTAAAATGTTTAGTAATACTAACAGGGTCAGTAATCAAATTGCCATCGGAAGACCGAATCTTAGAAATTACATTTTGAGCTGATTTTTCCTTTAACTGAAGTGCAAGAAGTTTACTTGGCTTGTCACCATGCTCAAAAAATGCATATTTAGCCTTCAGCAATAACTTTTCAGCCTGATGGGTTGATAACATATTAAAATCTGATTGAAGCTGCATAAGCCGAATCAAGCCAAATTATTTCAAGAGATAATTCTTCTAGCTTCTTCCTTCTTTGTCTATTTATGCAAGTTGAATATGAAATAACTTGACCCCGAGCATATGCTTTAAAAGATTCCCAAATTATAGAGGGTGAGGTCTCAGGGATGGTATTTATCTCCAAAAATATATCTAATTGATTTTTCAATGTATCACAAAATGCTTTATCAGAGAGCAGTAGAGAATTAAATTTCCAACTTCGAGAACCCAACATCTTATCTTGAAACTGAAGAGAGAGTGAAAGTGGAGCATGATCAGATATAACAATGCTGGCATATGAACAGGCCTTCACGTTAGACAACAATTTCTTGTCTAAGAAAAAGTAATCAATGCGGGAGTAATTGTGGTGAACATGAGAGAAAAATGAGTAGTCGTGCTGTGGGATATAAAAAACGCCATACATCGGCCTGACCGCAAGTAGTTAAAAGCGTTTGAAGCGTAATTGCAGTTTTAGAGGGTTGGGCAGGTTTAGTAGATGAACGGTCTAGAGAAGGGTTCAGAGAACAATTAAAATCACCTCCCATAATAAGATAGTGTGAGTTTAGGTCAGGGAGTAAAGAAAATATTTTCTGGATAAAATTCTCATCATCGTAATTTGGTGCGTATATATTAGCGAGAGTCACTGTTAAACCATAAAGAAGGCCTGAAACGATAACATATCTACCACCGGAATCGACTAAGGTTTGTGAAGGAGAAAATGGTATACATTTGTTGATAATAATTGCCACCCCTCTAGATTTACTGAGAAATTTAGAATGAAATACTTGTCCAATCCATTTCTTACAAAGTCTGGTATGATCTGGGTTTTTTAAGTGGGTCTCTTGCAAAAAACCAATATGAGTATTTAAATGTTCTAAATGTGACAAGACCTTGTTGAGTTTAATTACATTGTTTAAACCTTTGACATTCCAACTGGTAAAGTTTACACACAAACCCCCAGACTGAGCCTTGCTTAAGCTAGTGGTCATTGGTTATAACAACAACAACAAAAAGTATATAAATGATGAAAACATGAATGTGGCTTTCTTCTGTCTTGACATATCTGAGATAAGAGTGAAAGAACAAAAACAAAACAAAACAAAAAAAAAACTTTAGTACGAACGTTTCCCACAACACAGCACACAAACTTTCTCTCCGCTGAACTTTCGGAGAGAGCTCCGCAACAGATTGTAAATATATAAGGAAAAAGGGAACAAAAAGTTCACAGACCGCATATTAAAATAATAACAATAAAAGTTGCATGGTCTGTACATGTTTATAATGCAAAATGTTCATAGAGTCTGATACAATGCAGTACTTCAATGCCACGACCAATCAGGGCGCAGACCCGGCTCACGTAGGGCTACTGCCCCGAGTGGAATATTGTCCAAAAATAGCTACTGGTGTTATTTCCCTGTTATTTCCACAGTGGCTACTTCGCTTGACTGTTTGGGTTTAACCACGGTGGCAAGGAAGGTAGACACAGCATCGGGCCTGTCAAAGCTGTCCGATCAACCGTTGAATGAAAGGAGAAGTCTGCAGGGATACAGCATCCTGAATTTGACACCGGCTCCATGTAATTCCGCCTTGACTGACTTAAACTGATCCCGTCGTTTCTTGAGTTCCACGGAAAAATCAGGAAAGATCAAAATCTTGGATTCCTTGTAGCGCAGCTCTCCATGCTCGCGTGACAACCATAAAATTTCTTCCCTGCTTTGGAAACGAAGAAAGCGTACAATCATGGGTCTCGGTGGTGCGCCGGATCGTGGTTTAGGTGCGAGGGACCGATGTGCGCGCTCAATCTCCGGCGTTTGAGGTAGTTTATCCCCGAAAAGTTCTGCGAAGAACGATGCCATGAACTGAGAGGGTTTGGATGTTTCAACATTCTCAGGGATACCTAATATACGAAGATTATTCCGACGTGATCGGTTTTCCAGATAGGGATGCAACGATTATAGAATTTGTTGGTACGATTATTGTCTGAGGAATAATCACAGTTTCACAGTTATGACGATTATTATGCATTTATCCATTTCACAAAATTATTGCTGTATAAAATTACATGGATACTCTTTAGATAATAAAGTGTTATTTATTGCTGCCTTTTGAAACAGAAATAACACAGTAACCAATAATACAGCACAAAATAATAATAATAAAGACAATCAAAAGTCCATGTCTTCCATTGGTGACCAAAGGTGACCTCTGCTCTGTAAACATCCATGACAGTATTTCCTTTTTGAAAATAACTAATGAAAATAGATCACAAAAGTATTTAGGGTTTTCAATTTGCACAATCTTTACCTACATTTCTTTTGGACCTGAGGCAGAAAACTGGAAACATGGTGAAAAAAAAATCTTGTTGGTTTTTGACTCATGAATAATACTATAAAAGGGATAATAGATAACAATGTTAATGAAGTATTATTAATATAAGACTATTAACTTTATTTATCCCACAGGGGAAACTATTAATAATGAGGGGAATAAACTGAACTATTAGGCTATTGTAATCAAGTGTCATTCATATGTATACATTTTAATAATTTTTAAAAAAATAATTCATATGATTTTACATGTGGCCTGAGAAAATCATGTCTATTATTTTGGTTTGTGAGATCGGAGATCGCGCTGCGCACACATACATTAGGAGGACACAAACTTGTTGTGAAAAATAGCTTAGATACAGAATCACTACAGAACCGAGGATAAAATCAATGTTTAAGTAACTAAACTCACGTTTGTAGAGAGAGACGCAGGTTCACACATGCACCGATCCCTCCCTCCCTCTCTCTCGAACGATCGAATAATTAATTAGGATAATTAAAAAAAAATGTGATCTTACACTGTAATCTTTCTATTCATCAACTATTCAGTCACCAACTATTTCATCAGTCAGAATGCTGAGCTAAGCCGTAGCTTCGCGTCAGTATTGCCTTCACGTCGTGCATTTAAAATAGTTTAAAGCCGTGTATTCGCTCTTTAGTAGCAGTTTTTATGGCAATATTTAAATGACACTCTGGTCATTCTTGGTGTACCCGAAATGCTCCCACACTATCAACTTCAGTCATTTCTCTGGTGGAAATAAAGGATCACTGTTTGGTTCCTCTGTCATAGTTAATCTAGTGTGTATGTAGCCTCCGTGTCTCTGATAAGCATGGCATTTTAAGCTGGTGCACCGCTAGTGTAACTTTGTTTTCGTTTTGCGCAAGTTGGAACTGTTCTGTTCTGTGCAACAGAAACACTCGGTGTAGCGGAGCCTTTACGATTAATTAACCGTGACGTTTTAAAGCGCGGTTAATAGAGAAACCGGTTAATCGCTGCATCCCTATTTCCAGATCATCCGCTTTGCTCTTTAACTCCTCGTTATCTCTTTCCAGGGACTGGCATTTGCGCTCTAAAATGTCGAGCCTTTCGTCCACGCTGTTCATCGAAGTTTCAATGTCTTTAATTTTGGAGCCATGACTGGAAATAGTGGCTTGAAGGGCAGCTGTAGAGGCGCGTATTTCAGCGAGAAACTCAGTCCTTAGTGACGCAATTTCCTCACGAATTGTTGTGGTAAGCATCTCTTTTAAAAGAGCTGGCATTAACCCCGAAGCGGCCGTGGCCATGTTGCCGGCTTCGTCAGCTTCATCAGGAGCAGGAGAAGCGCGTTTAGATTTAGGCATAGCAACGAAAATAACAGGCTCCAGCGAGCATTCGAATGTTCTCTAGCGTTGTATACATCGTCTTAAAGTGTTAAGAATATTTAATGTTCCCGTTGACTATTGAGAAGAAATAAAATTTTCGGAGCAGCTCCCGGATGCGCCTCACTCACTCGACCGCATGCCGGAAGTCATGTTCTTGTGTATTGTATACTGTTTTATGCATGCTTATGACAGATCACTAGTTAATATCACCTCACTTATACCATGTTTGGTCTCTATCAATTCGTCTTCGGATGATCTAATTAAGAGTGTATATTATATGGTGATACATATGCAACATATTAGTGTTCTAAGAATCTTTACTAGTTTGTATCTCAACTTCTGATCCAGTTACATATGCAAATTACCATGCTTGGAGACAAAGAGTCGTAAACTTTCCCTCCAAAAGTTCAAGACACCATTGGCTCTTTGACACCCGAAAGGAGTGACCTCTATAGCAGATAAAGCTCTCACATCAGTGACCCGCCTCCCAGTCTGCGGTTCTTTTAGATCCTAAGAGGATGAGGAGGATGTGAGCTCCTCAGCAACCCTTAAGTTTTGCGCCAGGCCTTGCGGCCTTGACTTTCCATTCAACCACAGATCCCCGGATCTCAGCAGATCTCTTTCTTAGCTCTTTTCCACTTTCTGCCTGGGAAGAAACTCCCAATCACCATTGAGTCAGGACGTCTTTGGAATTCATCACTCTTCAAACCGGAAGAACGTGATCGCGAGTCCAAAACCTTGAAACCATCAAGACTTTCATCTGAGACTGCATCTGGACACTTGTTCAATGACCAAGGCAATGCAAGTATCGTACATTTAACTAAATGAAACAGAGGTTTAGTATAAGATATAGACCCCGTTATAAATGGCGCTGACGGTTTTACTCAGGTGGTTAACTGACTCTTTTCATAGCTTCATTCTCTGGTTTCCTGATGGTTTCATCCATCAACTCTCATTTGCCCTTTCCCATG
>JAFVLL020017782.1:0-17162 GCA_021397915.2 Tor tambroides | reverse complement strand
CGTGAAATGAATATATTGCCTGAAAAAAAAAAAAAAAAGTTATAAAATTAGTACATTTAAAAAAAAGAAAAAAAAAAAAAAGAACGTTACAACTATAAAATGCACCTAAAATATATTTTAAAGGGTGTAACAAGCATATACATACTTGGCTTGATATCCATGTGAACAAGTGCTGTAGAGTGAATGTACTTGAGTCCACGAGAGACTTGCAGCAGCAGATCCTTCAGCTCCATCTCAGACAGGAAGTGCATGCGTCTATTGTTCTCAGCAATAACATCAGACAGGGTTCCTCCGTTGCAGTACTCGTTCTGGATCAGCATGTGGTCATCTTCTGCCCAAGCTGAATAATACCTCACCACGTGGGGGTGCTGTCCTAGAACTGCATGTGCATATACCTCACGAAGTGCATTTTGCCTATTGGGGAAGAATTCATAGGAATGAATAAAAAGCAGTAAGAATCTCCATTCAATAGTTGGTGTTACCGAGTATATAATAGTATAAAAAAAGATGTTATGTTCACTTACTCATCCACAGAGCCTGCCAGGGGCTTTTTGGAACGTTTGATGGCGTAAATACAGCCGTCCAACCTCTTGACGCATTTGAAAACGGAACCAAACTCTCCAGAGCCGATCTTCTCCAGCTCATGGAATTCAGACGCGTATCTGGACATCATGTTATTCTCCATCATTGTGATCCTCTGTGGGGAAAATCAGTTTTTATTAGACAAAAATAAAGCAGTACTTAACTAGAAGGCCAAGTAGGAATGCTCCAAAATTCCATAAGTTTTACAAAGCTTAAAATCCTGGCTGAAACTGACTTAAAATCAAGTAACAGAATCTTTGTCATACAGAAAATGCAAAGTCCAAAGTTTGATTTAAAAAGCAGTTACTTTTCAGTTTCACAAAACTAGTCCATAATAAAAATGTAATTAAATTTTACCTTTGAGGGTGGAATGAGCTCATCCTCTATCTCAGGATCACTTGCATCCATGTCCTCCCCACATGAGCTACAGAAAGAAGAGACATTATTAGAAAGGATGTGAACACAGACATCAAACACTAGGGGGCAGCAGAGAGGCCTGACTAAGCACATGGCGCCGTGAGTGAGCGAACACGAGGAACTGGTTCCTCGCCAACTTTGTGTCTTGGAACAGAATTAGTAAACGGATTTAACGAACGGTCCTGCAAACCTGTACCACACCTGTCCAAGATGGGCATAGTATTTCATTCTATTAAAACTACTTCACTGCAGTCCGTAACCTAGAGGTTAACTTGTTAAAAAAGAAAAAGCACGAGGAAAGACTAGAAAAGACATGCTTAAACTATGGACAACATACTCATTCCAGTGTGCTCGTTTCCTGTTGTGTCGTTGTAGTGTCGATGACTGCACCAGAATGGAGTCCGGGGTGAAGGGGTTGATGTTTACTAGAGGTGTCTGGTTTCGTCTTCCGTCCAGACAGGCTTTACTAGTGGAATCACCATTCTTAAACAGGGCGATTCTCCGGCTCGTCGATGCCATTGTCCTGGCCTTCGACAATAAGCTCTGCAGATACAATGATATGCATAATTAATACTCATTTTATAGAGCATTTAAAATGCATTCTTAAAGCCTATATCAAAGCAGGACAAACTGACTCATGTCAACATACAAAAACGGGGAAAGCCAGAACATTACACATTTCAGATGATATAATGATGTGCTAGTATCAATAGACTGATTCACTGTTGTTACGCAACCTTGTACAGTTAGTCCAATATCTGGGTCACTCTAGGTGAACTCATCCACCTGGGAAAGGCTCAGGGCTGATTTTCAAATCATAACTACGTTACTTCAAGTTTATTTTCGAACAATAACAATGACACAGGGAGGAAAATAGAATTATACAAACGTAAACCGAAAAAGAATTTTCTCCCTCGTTTTGTGTTCAAGTAGAACCGTAGGTCAAAATGAAAATTTCGGAGTTAACAGAAAATACAATTTCGATTTTTGTATATCAGTGAATACAAACCTTTGGGGTGTGAGGGGTATCAAACAGCCGGAGTTTTCTGAAGGTTTTATGGGGTGGTGTATCAGGACAGTCCGGGACAGGAGAGCTGGATCCTTCCATGTCATCATGAATGTAACTCCTCTCAGGTGAACTGTCGTAAGCCTGTGGACTTTTCCTTGGCGATGGAGAGCTTTTCATGTAAAAAGCTGGTTTTGCCCGAGACGGTGAGCTGAATCCCTCCTCGTCCCAGGACTCGTCGTCGTCTCTGTTTCGGCTGAGCGGGCTGCTGCTGCCCATGTCCACCGGCCTCTTATCGCTGCTGCGCCGCACGGACACCGGGGAGTCCAGCTCCGTGAAGCCCGATTCTGCCCCGGTGCTGTTATTCACATCTTCAATGCTGTCCTCTTCACCATCACTGGCCGAAAACTGCAACTTTTGGCGAACGGGTTTAAGATTTGGAGACTTGCCGTGCCTCCGTGTAACGAAACTCATCTTTCCAGGCAAAAGTTCAGTTTTTGTAAAAGGATAACTTAATAAAAAACACAAAGCAAGTAATTTAAAACTATAAAAACCAGCCCAAATGGCTGGCAAATCAGGCAGAGATTATGTAACGTTAGTTTAGATAAACATATCTAATACTGGCCGTGCAAAGCAACAACCCGAGCGCTGATGAACAGTCCCGAAAACGGCGATGTGATTCCCAACTTGTTACGAAAGGAAAACTGTCTATTACAGATTATCCGAGGAAAATATCTTCTCTCGCTGACCGATAACTCCGTGACAAGTCCAAACAAGTTCAGTTTAGTCGCATAAAAACTGATAACGACGTTGTAATCGTATTAACCAGCGTCCACGGCGACGTTTCGGGTGAAAAATGGCTGCTCCACAAACTTCCAACTGATATCTAAAGAAGTAGAAAAAATAAATTCCTAATAGTAATTACGCGATGTATAAGACGCATAACTAAGGTAAAACTCTCAAAACATGTCAAAGCATCCAAAATCGTGTCGTTTCAGACAATACTGTTTACAAAACTAGTTTGAATGGCGAGCTACTCCTCCCACCAACAAGCGTGCTCAGTCTTCCCGCGACCGTTGGTCATGTGACGTGGTATGTACCAATGAGCGCCGACTTCCAAAGTTTAAAAGATAGGAGGGTCTGTAGCCGCTACGTCAGCAAGCCCCTCCCCCGAAATGCCCAGGACTGTGACCTCAATTTGGCGCGAATGCTTTTCATGCATCTACGTATTGGTCTCGTTTGATCTTAAACTTGATCAGAGGAATGCTTTAGTGAAGATAACTTTCATTATGGCACAATAATTACATGGTATTATATTTGATGAGATTAATCATTTTAAAAGTGTTTTCATCGTGGTGTAAATTAGCCACATGGATTTATTTTGATAGCAGAGATTCTCCAGTGGAATTGACTGGCAATCCATTAACAATAGCAATCACTTAAGCAGTCTGTTAGTTTCCCTAATGATTTTTTTTATGTCAACATATTAATGGGGCTTTCCAGTCTCTTAGTATACTGTACATAAACCCCATCATGTTTGGAAAGTCCCTAGAATTTATATGGTATAAAATGAATGCTAACAGGGGGTTTTTTTCTTCAAGTTTGTTTGTTGTGTTCCAAACTGAAACACTGAAATCTGTAAACTGCACTCTGTTTTGGCTGATAACCTTAAGTCAAAGAATACAAAACAATGAAATGCTTTTTTTTTTTTTTCATAATTGTAGACCTTTTCTTAACAGCTTGCAAAAAATAGCATAATCAAATATATACAGAAAAACTCTACTTTTAAAACAGTTATGTACATATCCACACAAAAATATCTTCTTGGTATATAGCAATCATGATGTCAGCATTATGAAAAACTATGATGCTGGACAGATTTTCCATACCCAGACTTACATACATACATACATACACACACACACACACACACGCACACATACACCCACCCTTGAGACGTTTAGTTCACAGTGATAAGTTTTACAATGTGAGTTAATCGTCCATGCCTGGAGTTTCTCCTTGCTGTATTCTTGATGCTATTCTGATGGCTTCTTCTAGAGAGGGCTGATCACTGAGCTAAGAGGGGGAAATGAAAAAAAAAACATTTAATAAAACTGTCAATTGTTTACAGATGTGGTACAACAAATTATTTAAAAATTGTCAGTCTTGCTCAATGTCACCACCCACCAAACCACAGGGTCACCCTCCCCTCCTCTAGAGAAAGACACAATTACCCCTTTGTTGGCAATGAGGGCTCATTAACCATAACTGAATGGCACATCGGTGTAAAGATCAATACAAGTTTGATTGGACTAGACCAGTTTGCTCAATTAGTTCTCCATTAGTGCAAAAAAGACAAGTGATACAATCACTAATCATAATTATTAGATCATTATCTGCTATTGATTTCAGTTATTATTACACTAAGAGCTGAAATCAGTGCTTAATTAAATCGTGTTATTTAGAAGCCACAATTTTAGATATAAAGGGCATAAAACTGGTGACTGATTTTGTGCACAATTTTTAAGTTTACAGTTACACCCATTTATCACTCATTTCCTCTCAATGATCCACAAAACTGTAAATCACGTTCATGCACTTAAGTCATCAGAAAAAATAGCTTTGGTGTAAAAAGTTTTTTCTTTTTTTTTTTTTAAAGGAATGTCTGCAATGCAGTGTATCAAATAAATTTAATCTGGTTTAGTTTAATATAATTTATATCATGCTGAAATGCATAGCGCATTTTATTTAAAACGTTTCCAAACATTAGACCTACAGAACCACAATACCAATTCAGTTGAGACCTACATCTTTAACACACATCCTAAAAACACACACCTAATGGAAAGAAGGTTGTAACCCCCTCAACAAACAGTCTTTTGAGAATAATTGCATGTTCACACCTCTAAAAGGGGCTTAAAGGTTTACAGCATTAACTGCAGGTTTTATTATGTACTCTCTGGCAAAGTAAACATATGATTTAAGCTTTTGCAACCCCCTCCTAACTGAGCACGTTAATGTGACTGTGAGAGGAAGATTCCATAAAGTGTGTCTATATATTCTATACCTGCACAGCTATGTGTGTGCCATTAGAAGTAGCCAGCAGTGTGACTGGGTGTGGGCTTGTAGAAACCACGTGCTGTTCCTGATCTTGTACAAGCTCCCCCTCTTCTGTCTGGTACGCAGACAGATCTGGCGTCACAATAGCCACCTAAAACGTAAATAAAAAAATTACACAATAAGCTCAACTTGTGCGTATTTAGTAAAGTAATAGAGTCCCTTGGTAGAATATAAGCTGGTTAATAGGGATAGTCCACCCAAAAAAGAAAATTGTCATCTTTTACTCATCCTCATGCTGTTGCAAACCTGTATGCATTTATTTCTTCTGTGGAAAAAGAAAGATGATATTTTAAAGAATGTTGGTAACCAAACAGTTTCAGTCCCACTGACTTCCACAGTATGGACAAAAAAACAAAATGGAATTCTGAAATGGTAATTGATTACCAAAGTTCTTCAAAATGTATTTTTTTTGTGTTGCACAGAAGAAAGGTTTCCTTCTGTGGGTAAGTAAATGATGACAGAATTTTCATTTTTTTGGTGGACTATCCTTTTAAAGTAACAACGCTTACCTGTCCCTCTGTGCCATCTGCAGACACCATAGTAACAGAATGTGCTCCTCCTGAGGAAAGCATTGCTTCATGTGCTGGGATGGTTATGGTGGTTCCTTCTTGTGTTACCATTGTAATCGTGCCTCCCATAGCCTGCATATCTGCTTGAGACAGAACCTGAGAGGAAAAAGACAAGTATTCACCTGGAAGATAACTACATATCAACTACTTTTCCATAACTTACAGTACAGTACTTGAGTATGAAATAGATCCTGATGATATTGTGCCTGATAAACAGAGTCATCACTGACCTGTTGTGTGCCATCCTGAGATATGAGAGCCACATGCTGTTGTCCCATGACCTCTGATCCTGACACCTGCTCAGACCCAGAGTCATCTTCTACCACTGTTGGAGTGTACATTAACCCAGGGTCATCAATGGCCTCTGAAAATTAAGATTTTTAGTTACTCAATATTAGATGGGTCACTGTTTGTAGCTGGAAATTTAAGTTAACAGACCTGCTGGGGGCTCAAAATAAGCTTCTTGTTCCTCTTCTATGGGCTCAGTGTCATTATGTGCTGTCCGTTTATGCATGGCTAAGGTTGAAATCTGCTTATACGTCTTTCCACAATGGTTACAGTTGTAGGGTTTACAGGGTGTATGAACTACATGGTGCTTGTACAGGCTGGAGTACTCAGTGAAACGCTTGTCACAGCCAGGAACAGTGCAGACGTAAGGCTTCTCACCTGAATATGATGAGACAAACATACTTTTCAGCTTATGGTGTGAAATTACACCTTATTTTTGTGAAAAAAATGCAAGCAAAGCTTCTAACTTCTTTTCAAATGTATTTTTTATTAGATTTTGAAAGCAGTTAGAGCAGATAGGACAAGTACCTGTGTGAATCCTCATGTGGTTTTTGTAATTGGTAGCACTTGCAAAGGCCCTTCCACAGTTGGGTTCAGAGCAGTAGTATGGTCTCTCGCCTGTGTGAGTGCGAATGTGGACTTTACGAATGTTGGATGTGGTGAAAGATCTTCCACAGCCTTCAAATGGACATTTAAATGGCTTTTCACCTACAAAATGAACAGTTATGCAACATAAACCACAAATCAAAAACGGACAAAAATTTTACAAAGACAACTTAATATTACAAACTAGATGAAACCATTATTACAGGCCAATTAAGTATGACAAACACCTGTATGTGTTCTTGTGTGTTTTTGTAAGTCTCCAGAGGTTTTGAAAGACTTGAGGCAATTGAGCTCCTGACAGCGATACGGTTTCTCTCCAGTGTGTGTTCGGACGTGACTCTTGAGACCATACCCTTGAAGCCAGAAGAAAGAAAATAATGCATGTACAAAAAAAGTTGGAAAAGAAAAAAAACTGTTTTTGGGAAAATCTTTACCTGTTGCAAACTTTTTGCCACAACCCATATGTTCGCAAATGTATGGCTTATCCCCAGTATGCGATCTTTCATGTACCTAAAAATATTTATAAAGCCACATAAAAGTTCAGCAGTGGATAAATTACTACAGAGACAAAGTACACATCTGAATACAAAGCTTTTGTGAAATATGTGTACTGTATCTCTGCTATCTTGCATGAATTCACCTTAAGATGGTGAGCAGTAGTGTAGAGTTTTCCACATCCCTCATGTTCACATCTGAAGGCCTTTTCCCCAACATGCTGTACTCTAGGTGACCGGTCTTGACCCTGCAGTACAATCTGAGCACACAAAAGTGGGTCACTGCTTCATTAACATTCAAAGCATTCGTTGTGTAAGTTACTTATTTAATAAATGCAGAAAAAGTATCAGTAGAGACAGTACCTGCATATGCACACCACCAGAGTCCCCTCGACCAAGTAACCCAGTACTACATTCTGTGGCCTCCATCTGCAAAAAAAAACAACACATTTTAAAACAGATTTGTGATTATATTTACACAAACAGATAACACTTCCTCTAAACTAACATGAACTGTAATATGACACAAATTAACATAAAGAACTTCATATACAGTACACAAAGTATATACACAAATTTGCATTCCATTGCACATTTATTTCCATCATAATTGGTGAACTAAACCATATAAACTCACACAATAAATAAAAAGAATACAGAATAAGTTACATGATCTTAACCTTAGTAGAGTATTGCTCCAGCACACTGATGGTCTCAGCATCAATTGTGCCCTCAGTTTGTAAGTCAGCTACAGTACCATCTGCCTGGATGGCCAAGATGGTGTTGGATTGAGGCATATGTTGAATATATGCAGTGGTGCCATCCTCCAGCTGAACAGCCTGTAAACCGCCCTGATCGTATGTTTCTAAAAAGATTAAATGCATTGAGATTTACTCATTTGATTTCATCATAATGAATCCAGCATTTGTGTCTGTATGATACTCAATACACACACAGTGATAGTTTTTTAGAGACAGACCTTTGGGTGCATGAATGTAAGCCGTTGTTCCATCCTCCAGTTGCACAGCTTGCCCATCTTCTAGTCTCAACCCTTCTCCGCCTAAGAAATAAGTTTAAAGATTAAAAAGGCAAATGTTGTTTGGTCTTTATAATACAGAAGTCATCTGTGTCTTATCTAGTGCGATTAGACAGTCACACATAATAAAGCTGCATCTATCAGAATCCATATGAAATACCTGTTTTAGACATTGGTAAGTGCTGGACATAAGCAGCAGATCCATCCTCCAGCTGAATCACTTGTCCTTCCATTATTTTGTTTTCTGTTAGAGAAACTATTATATGCTGTAAGATTTGAACAGTGACCAAGCAAGAAAATTTGTGCCGTTTTTTTACGGTATAGAAATAGTCAGAAGCATAACCTGATTATTAGCACACCAAAACGTAATGCTAAGTGTGTAGTTACAGTACCTTTAGGGCTATGTTGGATGTATGCTGTGGAGCCATCCACAAGAGTCACAGCCTGCAAGCTCACTGTGTCCATTCCCTCTATGTTGTCATCTGAGTGGTAACAGTTGGCCGTTATGAGTCTACATTGCACTATGCACAAAATATAATTCTGTTGCAGAGATTTTATACACATCCAACTCACCTGCAACTGTTACTGCCTCTGTTAGGCAAAAGGTGACCTGCTGCGGGTCCCCATCCACACTTTGAAACTCCATGCTCTGGGTGTCCCGATTCACCTGGGCTAAGAGCATGATCTGCCTGTACAAACCAACCAACAACCATTAAGTATTTACTGTTAAAACCCAGTGGCAACCAAAGGCCTTGATTTATTGGTGGGGTTTGTTAGTATTCTTATTGTTATTTTACAAATTCAGACAGTCCATTAACTACTTGTATGTTCCTAAATTTATTTTACAATTATTTGAACAGTATTCATTTAACATAACGCAAACACAAATTTATTATTTTTTTATAGTTATTATGATCATGGTTTTGTGCTTGTGTACCTGTATGGCCTAATTTTTCCAATGTTAGTGCTGTCACTACTACAGCACTATATTGTTCAGAACTGTACTTGGTCATGCTGCATCCTACAGCAAGTCATTTTAATATGCATTTCTTAAAATTAATATACTTTTGTCCTAGTACTTTTACATTTCAAAAATATTTTATGTATTCATTATATTGTGGTGTTTTAACTGTGTTGTGACTATGGATCTGTGATTCAGACATCAACTAGTACCTGTCCAATATTAGTCCAAATAGTACAGGTACCCACCTATCCCAATAGGTACCTATCCAAGTTATTCCCAATTCCAGGAATTATATAGTTATCTAGTTACAGTTTAAATTCCAGAACTCTTTAAGCTTTACTTGTAAAATTTCTCACCTCACTTATTTTTTTTCCTTAATTTTTTACTTGACATATACTGATGAGTCAATGTTATAGTTCAATAACTCTTCCCAGTAATATTAATCATGTTACTTGTACCAACTGGAACACCATTGTAGTATTCATTCAATTAGTACTGGGAAAATTCAGGACTAAAAGGATTCAGTGCCACCAGTAACAATGGAATATTACTTGTCACTATTAGAATATTATTTTTGAAAAATACTTTCATAAAAGTACTAGCAACACAAAAATAAACAGTATTTTTATGGAATTAAAAAAATATATAAAATGCTAAAACGGCTTGCCATAGCATTCTGCAAAAAGTGTTATGTTTCTCAATCTCAAATGGTGAAAAAAATACTAATTTTTCGAAACGGCACGTGTCGAATAAAAATACTGTGCTAACGCGGGCATTTCATCATTTATCTCCATTTTAGCCAAACAGCAACGAAACAACTTTGTAAACAATAACGCTAGGAGTATATAAATATTTAGAGGGGAATGCAAAGGCAGCCCGGCTAAAGTTGCTCACAAGTTCTTATATCAGTTGACAGAACATGTCATGCTAACTCTCCCTCACACGTTAGCAAATATGCTAAAAAAATGCTCGTGTTTACTTTAGCCGTGTCCTAATGTTTACGCCGTTGAGATTCATATAACTATGCCATCTCCGAAACTAACGCAAAGTAATACTGTCCCTTATATAACTTAGGCGTTTAAACATAAAGGAACGACCGTTAGCCCACACTGAATTCGTTGCTGCGGTAACTTGACAATCACAGTCGGAACGTTACAATGTTGCAACCGATTACAACCCTGCGTCCAACTGCCTTTAATAAATAAAACACCGCTTCCGAGATATTTTAACTATTTTATTTCGTTCTTCATCCCACATCGACTTCCACCACACTTCCATCGCCGCACTCCCCGGCTAAGCGGCGTCTGAGGAAATAAGGCACACTGGGTAAAAACACATTTATATACTAACCTCCGAAAATTTTCCAACAATCCCTTCGTTCGACCACCATGCACCAGGGCAGGAAACGCTATGCAAAAAACACAACCCCAGAACCTGAATAAAGGAAGCGTTTGTCCAACTGATTCTTATTACGCAGCTGTGATTGGCTGAAGCAGACTACCGCCGCGCTCCCATTGGCTGAACGCCCGTCCATGCGAATTCGTGCTGTCAGAAATTCATGTTCAGGGGCACCTTAGGGACGCCATTCGGGTCTGTTGGGTGTATTGTTCAAGCGTGAATAAGCAAATCTAGCACAACAGTGTCTGCCCGTGACATATTCATTTGGCGGATAGATGCGGCGGGTTTTGTGTACATTTCTTTGAACGTCATAACGTGACCAGTGGTTTTATTGTTTCTATAACAGCACATTTTTACAGTGTGTCACAGAAGGCTTGGTAGCCATTTTGAATTGCATTATGTCATGGCTGGAGTGAGGATGCATGGGCAATGCAGTGCAGTAGAAAGCCTTGAACTTTTGCTGTTGGAATAGATTTCTCTGTCTGTCTGAAGTAGAACATGGAATAGTCTGTTTAAAATTATGAAGATTATATACCAGAGGGATATAAATTCTGATACCTTGCTTATTTTTGTCATTTTAATGTGCTATATTAATGTAAAAAATAAAAGCAATACAAAATCACAGTAATGTTTGAAAATGTTTTTTAAATATATTACAAAAATAAATACAATTAAATATAATGATAAAATATATTAAAGTACTAAAATATTTTAAGATTTAAATATATTTACAAAAAATTCTAATGCAGTTTTTTTCACAGCCAAAAGAGCATGGATAAAACTACAAGCTGGATAAAAAAAAATTTTAAGTTAAAGTTGCTCAAAAGAAAATTTTGGACAATAAAACTTGAGGGCTGTTGTGCAGTGACAGTCACTTGGCACAAATAACCTGAAGACACATAAGGTTCTAAAGACAACAGTCCAGTTTTAAGTTTAAAATAAAATATGTGTGCATTCCAATTCAATGTGAATCGAGTCCATTTTTGCAGGAGACTTGCAAATGAAGGAATTATTATTTGAGTTTTCTTTGTGATGTCAGAGGGCTGGTTTTCTACATTTGCAAAATTCTTTAATCTGTCAAAGTTGGGCACTTTTTCCAAAACATCATGTATTTTTCATCAGCTTTTCTCACCTCGGTGTCTTCTTCACATTTCAGTTTCTGTGGAAGAGGAGATGACAGCACATGAATCTATTTTTGGACAGAGAGTCTGTCACGGGATGGACGTCACAGCACTCAGGTTCTGAAATCAGGTACAGGTGCCAATTTCTGGTGTAGGATGACATTTTTAATGGCATTTCTTGTCAAACCACACTTATAAAAGTTCCACTCTTTCTTTTCATTATTGCTGCAGCTTCTTGAATCCAAAATCACACTACTGTCAGAATGCGGAATTATAAATAGAGGGCAAAAGTCATTTCAAGAGCCTCAATGAAATTAGTGCCTGTAGAGTGGTTCATATAAACAAAATATAAATAAAATCATAATCAAACATGCAAACCAGTCACTGTACTTATTATGCAATCATTTACATAGAGATTTAAATTATGCATTTGTAGCTGTTTTTTAGTAGCAAATTTATATGTATATTATGTATTAAAAGGACACATTAAAAATAATGTCATTATTTATTCACCCTCATGTCATTCCAAAACTGAAAAAGATATTTTGAGAAATGAAAAAAAAAAAAAAAAAAAAAAAGGTTGACGGTTACTAAAACTGTTTGATTCTATAAAAAAACCACCACAGAAAAAATAAATGCATACAGATTTGGAACGATATAAAGGATGGTTCACCCAAAAATGAAAATTCTGTCCTTGTGTACTCATGAATGAATTTCTTTCTTCTGCTGAACACAAAAGAAAATATTTTGAAGAATGTGAGAAACCAAATAGTTGTTGGTCCCCATTGACTTCCATAGTATGAAAAAGAAATATGGATTCAATTGGGACCTGAAACTGTTTGATTACCCACATTCTTCAAAATATCTTTATTTGTGTTCAGCAGAAGAAAGAAATTCATACAAGTTTGGAATAACTTGAGGATGAGTTATGAGAAATTTTCATTTTTTGGGGAACTATCCCTTTAAAACCTGTTCCCAAGTGCACATCAGATGCTCTCTGTCACCACTAGATGGATGTAATGACATACCAATAGTTTAAGGCTGGTCAGTGGCTCACTATGGCAACCTCAGTACACAGTAGAGACAGGAATCATTGTTCAGTGGATCATTTCTAGGTACAGAACAAAAATTGCTAGTGTTTTCAAGTGTGTTCTAGGAATCAAGGTATGAATACTTTTTGTTTGTTTTTATTTGTATTTTCTCATTCTTACATTTGCTTACTATCCGAAAAGATGAAAAAAGCTATTTGCGTTACCAGAAGCTAGTCAGACTTGTCCTTAGATCCACTACAATCTAGCAAATTCAATTGTGTTGCAGATTATTCTGTCAGAGTGACAATGTCGTCAAGTCCTCAGGTATCTCACAGCCAAAGTGTCCTTCCCTTGTTCATGGGTAAAGGCAGAAATGTCACTTTCGTTCTGGACTCTTCTGTGGGAATGAATGTCTTTTTGGGACCAATAAAGAATCTAATCATTCAAACCTTGGTTACTAAAGCTTCACTCAGACTCGCTCTTCAACATTATCAGCTTTTCATACAAGGTAAATTTACAATTAATCACTCTGAAAAAAAAAGAAAGAAAAGACAACAAGTCTATGGTAAAATAAAGTCTATGGTATTTGTCCATGCAGTATTATTGTCTCCAGTATTCATGATGTGGTATATTTAGTTTATAAAAAAAATTAGTTTTAAATACAATATAATAGAAATGACTTTTTTTATCTTAATGCATTGAATTGATTAAATCCAAAAGTTATATCAAATTCAATAGGAATAATTTAAAAGGTCACTGTTTTCCAACCGTCCATCTATTTTTTTCAAAATGCTTAATCTGGGTGGAAACGCTGATGGATTGCCAGTCCATCGCAGGATAGGCTTATGTTATTTATAATAAAACATAATATTCATTTCTTTTTTAAAATCAATTTATATTTTACTAGTCAACACCATGGTCTTCTCACATGATGCCCTGCACTCCTGATGTAGTCTATGAAGCCTTGAGCTGGATCCACACATTACAGACAAGTCCTGGCAGAGACCTCCAGTCAGCACTGGCCTTAGCATTCTCTGACCCTGCCTGTCAGTCTGTCCATTTGATGACCAGCGGTCTCCCAGACAACCTACCACAATGTCTGGCTTCATTATCAACCCTGGTGATGCGCCCTGTGAATACGTTTTACATATCTGACAAGACTCCCAGAAACACTGACGTATCAGACTTCTTGCAGTGCATCACTTCCACCACTAGAGGAAGCTGTTATGTCATGACGCTCAACTCAGCTGGCAATGTGGACCAGGTGAGATGTTGAATGTTTGTATGGTGTCCACCACTTATACTGTTCATCCTTCGTTAGTTAATCAGATTTTGTTTCACAATTTAATGTTTTAAAATGTAACAGCTTAGGTTGCTGCATTCAACGGATGACCTGATTCAAAAGCCATCACACTCAGAGGACCAATGGAGTTCAGTGGACTTCAATCAGGTCCAATACTACAGCTGCACAAGCTGTGTCTGTTCTGTACCATGCTGGTATGTTTTTTTGGAATTCGAAAGCGTGAAAGACAGAAAAAACGCAACAAATAATTACATTGTGGGATATATATATATATTGCGTTTTTACAGGTGTTCCCCCATGAATCCTTTTAGTGCAGTATCATGTGTATCTGCAAGGGTAATGCGAGGTGCTGAACTTTTTCCTGGTTGCCGTGTGTTAGCCAGGAGAGAGATCGATGGGTTTTACTACGTGGGGACCATCATACATCAGGTACTAAAATATACAGAACATCGTCATAAACACTACCAGTCAATAGTTTGGAGTCAGTACGATTTTTTTTTTTTTTAATGTCTCTATAAGAAGTCTTTTATGTTCAGCGAGGCTTCATTTATTTTACCAAAATAAAGTAAAACAGAAATTTTGAAGTTTTTGTTCAAATGCAGATGTATAATCACAATTTATTAAATATTTTAAACATTTCTTGTCTGTCTCTAGGGCAGAGGAAATCTTTATACGGTGGAGTTTGATAAGTTTGGAACTAAAGGAAATACATTTATGGAAACATTAAATACAATTCAGCCAACCTGAGAGCCTGATATGGTTAGCCTTGCCAGTGCACACAGGCACAGAATCGTACCAGGAGACACTGTTCTGGCACCATGGGAGCCAGACATGAGGCGATATGGGCCTGGAAGGGTCATTTCCAGTATGGAGCTAAGAGATTCGCTTAAAAGTAAGATTTATAGTTACAATTTTTGAACCAATACTTGTGAGCATCATATGTGCAACTGTATAAACCTAGGGGAACTGGCTCAGATCTGCTGTCTCATTACAGGTGATGAAGGACATTTGAGACTCCAGGTTCTCCTCTGGAACGGGATGACAATTCATGTCCCCAAACAGATTGCAGTATGGATTCCAGCCTCTCATTATGAGCAAATTATCAAAGACCTCCAGCATTATTCATCCTGGCCATGTTGCTCCAGAGTTTCCCACTGCGGCACCGTGAATTGTTTTGAATTGTCACCGGTGCAACCACCACAGTCTGTCCTCCATTCCACCATACCACTGTTTAGTGAGGAGATGCTGGCCAATGTTCATGTCATCTCCACTACTGAATAACCAAAGGAGAGATGAGCTGGAGAGGAAAGTTGATCTCCAACTGAAAGAACTAGAGAGCTCTCAACAGACACAAGTGCTTTCATCTTCCTCATCATCATCCTCTGACTCAGATGAGAATGAGGATGATGCTGCAGCTGAAAAACACAGGCTTTCAAGGTCAGAACTGGTGAGCCGATCAGTAAACACAGAGATTTCCTGCCTGAGAAAGCCATATACTCAACCTGAGACCAGACCAGCCTGGAGATACTGAAAAAGGGGTTCTGCAGAACCACAGCACAAGCAACCAGGTAATCACAAAATATTTACAATATAGCCATCAAAATGGACAAATACAATACAATAAAACACTTCATTAATTGACTCAGTTTTTGATAAAATGTTTGTGGTCAGTATGTTTTTTTTCTGAAAGTAATTAATACTTTTATTCGGAAAGGATGCATTCAGTTTATTAAAAGTTACAGTAAATACATTCATAATGTTACAAAGATTTCTATTTAAATAAATGCTGTTCTTTTGAGCTTTTTATTCGTCAAAGTCCTGAAAAAAGTATCAAAATAGTTTAGCAAAATATTAGGCAACGCAGCTGTTCAACATTGATATGAATTGTATTTGAGCACCAAATCAACATATTAGAATGATTTCACAATATTACTGTTTTTATTGTATTTTTACATAATGAATAAAAAAATCATTATCATCCCATTATAATCATACTAGCCACAAATTTTTGAACAATAGTCATGGTACAAAAGTTTGCAGGCAAACTAAATGTTGTTTACCAGTGCTGGAAAATACAAAATATATTCCAAAATGTATTTAATTTGTACTGACTCACTGAGTGTTCTTGGTATTTCAGGTAGAGCAGTCAGGTCTCCAATTGTCAGCCATTCTTGGCCTAGAGACACTTGGAATTCTGGGAGCTCTACAGATAACTCTATGATGACCAATCACAGCACTTTATTTAAATTGGTTTCTGATTTCCAAAACGAGGAGTTAATATGAGGGAAATATTTGGATCAACTGAACCAAAGTCATCATCATCACCACTAGTTGTAGCAATCAGCACAGGAAAAACAAAGTTCAGAGTGTTATAAGCATCATCAGTGAGCTTTTGCTGTTTTTTTTCCTCAGAGATAATATTTGTTTGTAAATCAAATATCCTACGGTTGGTGTACTAATTAAATACAAAAGACTATTATGTAAAATCATGCAAAACTTTATTAAAACTTTAAAGAATAAAGTAAAATTAAATTAAAGGCTCATGCTTTCTCCTGCATTGATGCGGACAGTTTTCGTCTGTGGCTTTGTGTCCTGCATTGCTGCTGTGATGGAATATGTGTCTGGAGACACTTCAATAAGGAAATCCTCTGGTTCTGATGAACCCTTCAAAAAATATGTAGATGAACCACTTTAAAGAGTTGATTTGCAGAATAAATGTAGTACCTATGGCCTGGGTAAATATGGTTCCTATCTGCTCAAAAACAACTTTTTACTATGCTTTTATGGTTTAAGTTCCTACACTGTAGCTGAGGGGCTAAGGACTGTAAGGTGCTAGTCGGAGCTGAGGAGGTGGAGTCGGTCCGGGTGTGCTGGTTAGAACACCAGAGTGGAGAAGAGAATGGGTTCAACTGTTTATTGGAAAAAGCATAAGCAATGGAGGGGAAGCCAGGTAGTAGCGAGGTGCATTATTCTATGTTCTTTGTTTGCATATAGGAAGTGAACATTAGTACTGGTGCAGAGCAGTATTGTCTTGTTCTTTATGTCCTTAGAAGTGTCAGCATCCACTTGACGGTGGGTGTGTGTGTGTGTGGTCTGCAACAAACGAATAAAGACATTTTCTAACATGCAATGCTTCTTATCACACTACACAACATCCGTATGCTTACATTTATAACATCAATTAAAGTATTAAGAGGCTATTGGCTTCCCCCCATACATCAACACAA
>JAFVLL020017780.1:0-11081 GCA_021397915.2 Tor tambroides | reverse complement strand
ACGAATCACTCCCCGAGATGACTCGTTCTTCCCGAGTCACATTAAAGATTCGTTCAAAACGAACGAATCGTTCAAGAACGACCCATCACTAATAGTTAAGTAAAAAGTACTCATCAAAGTCTAGCTGGCCATGTTAAATTTACTTCCTTTGCTAATTTTACCTAAACTAGTTAAGTAGATTTTACTTAATTAAATACTTGCCATTTACTTAAAATTGATGTGTGCAAAAACTTGCAAAATAAAAATTAAGTAAATCTTACTTATTGTTTTTTTCAGTGTATTCACGTGATGTCTGAAAAAGCATTGTGAGTGTGCGTGGTTTGGGTGTGTGCGGCTGCTGCGTGCATATAAAACAGCACGAATCGAGTTCTCAAACTTCTTCTTTCGTTTGAATGGTTTAAAATTGCTTGAATGTGTAAACTGGCAAATTAATATGTGAATCACATGCAAGCCGAATGTATCACGGATCAACTGCGATCCGTTTAACCCCTAATATATATATATTTACTTACTGAACATTTAATTTACTTGAAATCGTCAGATTGCTATTGCATAGCAATCGCATACAACAAATGAAAATTAACGCACAATAAATAACAGAGTGTTATATAAATACACATTTTCCCCACAACATTCTTGCGACCCAGTAGCAACTCTTCCAAGGCCCGGTACTAGGTTGCAACCCTGTGGTTGGGGACCTCTGATTCATTACCACATATATAAATGCGATCGTGACTCCTGAGACTATAGTGTGTACGTGACCTTGGAGTACCTGAGTATATCTGTATAGAACAGTGCACTTTATTTATTTATCATGTAATTTTCTATCACATAGTATACACTATGAAAAACTTTGGAAATGATCTCCGTGTAAGTGTAGAAACAAGTTTCTTAAAGTCCTAAATGTGTCAAAGGGTGTCTTAGTTTCCACTCATTCATCTCCATTTAGCATTCCGGCATAACATAATGACAAGAAACTGTCAGCACATGAGAGTTAAAAACCACTGTGTGACGACATGCTGTCCATATCCAAACTGTCTGGCTCGGCTAATTCATCCACAGCGCCTCAAACACTGTGACATCAAGTTCTGGCATTTAAATGAAAGATGTTTTCATGAACACATGAAAGGCCCATTTCAGATGGCGTGCATGTGACGACCCGTCTGTACATTTGTGTTTACCTTCAAACCCCCAGGGTTGTCGCCACGTGATGTTTATATGTGTGTGTATGTGACGTTAGTTTGTGACGTGTACATTCTTCCTCCGCTGGGACACTCCAACTGCATATCTCACATGAACGTGAAACACGACCTCCCTATGATAGCAATTATTTGTGAGAAGACAAGAGGAGGCCGAGGGAGGAACAGAAACAGTGATACCCCTGGAGATATCGCTCTACCGGCTCAGGTATCGCAATGCAGTGTTCCCTTTGTGAATAATGAAGAGGTGCTCTCCACTTTTCTTTGTCAGAAAGTTCCAGAACAGCCCCTTTCTTTTTGTCTGCCTTTCATTTTCTGAACAAAGTTCAGTATTTGTACAGTGTTATATTCAGGAGCATAAAACATACTGCAAATCTGCTGTGGAACTCAAAAGTGATATTTTTGCTTCAAATATATATACTATACTATATATACTCATGTGCAAACCAAATGTGATGTTTTCAAACAATTAATTGCATGTTAATTGCATTTACATAAAAAATGTTTTATAGTATAAGTGTATATTAATCACAATTAGCTGAAATTTAGAGTGTTTTTTGACTGACTCAAGTATAAGCGCATCTTTATATGTAGTTTAATTACTTATATTGTCTTTATCGTCTATTGAAGATATTCTGAAGAAAGTTAGTAACGAAACAGTTGAAGCCATTGACTTCCATAGTACTGAAAAATACTATGGAAGTTAATGGCTACCATCAATTGTTTGGTTACCAACATTCTTCAGAATATCTTCTTTTGTGTTCAACAGAAGAAAGAAACACATACAGGTTTGAAACAACTTGAGTACAGTAAATGGTGACAGAATTTACATTTTTGGTTGAATTATAATATAGTTTCTACTGAGAATTGTATCTCATGCATTTACATATATTTGTAATTACACATTTGTAATGATTAAATTTCAATTTAGTGAATTTAAAATATGTTTTAAATTCAAATGTCAAATTAAATTCAAATGTTTTAAAACTTCAAATGTAATACCGAATAACACACTACATTTAAAATTTTAATCAAGTATTTCACATGTGCTAGTATGCCTGTCAACACATCAAAATAAGTTTAAAGAGCAACAATATTATAGCACAATAATTTAAAATGTACTTTAAAAGTGTATTTAAATGTGGTAAGAAACAGTCATGAATGTAACTTAAGTACACTTAAAGGGATAGTTCACCCAAAAAGGAAAATTCTGTCGTTAATTACATACCCTCACATCTTTACAAACCCGTAAGACCTTTGTTCATCTTCAGAACACAAATTAAGATATTTTTTGATGAAATCCGAGAGATTTCTGACCTTCCATAGACAGAAATGGAACCACCATGTTCAAAGCCCAGAAAGGTACCAACAGTGACAAAATAGTCCATGTGACATCAATGTGTTCAACCGTAATTTTATGAAACTACAAGAATACTTTTTCCACACAAAGAAAACAAAAATAATGACTTTATTCTACAATTTCTTCTGTTCTGTGTCAGTCTTCGACGTGTTTTCATGAGACTACCACGACGGTGAATACACTGAAAAACTTCTTTTTCACAAGTGACCCACCAACTATGAGTCAGACTAAGAAATGAGCCTTAAGAAACTCATTTCTAGTCTCATTTCTTAGTCTTACTACCAATATCATCATAGTGTTTTTATTTTCAGTCTTGGTGCTGTGGTAACAGCATGCTTTGTTTGCACACGACTAGTTCCGGTGGGTTGGAACCAGACCCCAGCCTGTCAAAACTAGATCCCCTCAACTACCAGAGCGAGCACACCGGATTATGTTGTTAATGTTCTCTCTCCCTCTGTCAGATTCCACATGTTCACAGTTGTTTTGAGGGGTGGAGTGTATGAAGGGTCTCCAAAATAGAGCCTTGCCTGTCCACGCAGCACCTGCAGGGGTCACAACCTTTTTCTTTTTTTTAGTTCATCATTGATGGGAACTTATGCAAGAGCGGAGTGTAAAGTCAAAACAGACTGGGGATGTTTGCTTTGTGCTCTCAACGTAATGCACTGACCTGCCGCTTGCCAAGTAAGAGAGATGGCTCATTTCCCCAGAGTGCATTGAGGCAGACTGTAGAGCCACAGATTCTAATTGGCATCATTAAATGTCTCCTCCCTCACCGATACGCTTGATTTAGTAAGTCCTCCTGCTTCTGCTCAATGGAGCGTTTGTGTTGCTGCCAAAGAAAACAAGCTGCTCAAGGTGACAACAATGTGAAAAATGGTCAACAGACAGGCAGGTTTAATCAATATTTACCACAACACATCACATCAAAATACTGCATAATATTGCAAAACCAATCATATCCATTCTAATTTTAAGGATATCATCTTTTAAAATAAATACATCTAATAATATCTCATGTTTAATGATTTCAGTTTATTTTTAATGTAATTTTGGTAAAAATAAAGTCAAAATCAAAATAAAGTGTAACCAAAAAAATAAATAATAATAATAATAATAAAGCTGATTTAAAATATTAATGAATACTATAAGAGAATATAAATAATACTAAAATAACACCGGTGCAAACAAATTTGTTCTCCAAAACTGATATAGTTTAAACTCAGTTGAACTAATTGCATACTGACTTGAGGATTTCATTTACTCTGTAATATAACATCAAGTGACCTGTTTGCAATCTGAACTGTCGCCAACACACCTGTTTCAGTGCCTGCATGCAAATGTGATGAGGAGCGGCTGTGACACTAGCATCAGTATGACACAGCTCTCTCACTCACTAACCCTCCTAAACCCATAATCCCATTCACTACACGAGCACATAGCTGAAGGACTGTTGTATAACATCAAGACCATTACGCTGCATAATGCTTTACATTAGACCCTCCCTACTCACCCCAGAGCCTATTCAGGATGGTATGACGGCAGACCATATTTAACCAATGCCAAGATGATTACCAATACTAAGAAGATATTTGGGATTTTTCATGAGGGATAAAGCAGCAGAACCTCTGCAGACCATCTGAAAACCATGATGTAATGATAATGTTACGCTTTATTAATCAGGCCAGTCTGAGAATTTATTGGATTTCTGAGAACTGCTGACGCATGAGTAACATGTGGGCACGGGCTATTTTAATGTCAGGTCATCCTTTACATTGTGTACAGCGCTAAACCCAGCGCTCTTCTTCCGACGCACAGTAAATTAAAGCATTAATCTGAATGGCATAGTGCTAAGCTGTCATCTCTTCTCAGAGACATGCTCATCTCTAAAAGGAAGTTTCCATCATGTCAGGATCACACTGTACATTAACAGGATTTTTAAAGGTCAAACCTTAATAGACACCGAGAAAATGGTCTTGCAAACCTGTCTGCCAAATAAAGACACTCTATTATTGTAAATAATTGTTAGCAAAGTTAGAATACATTATAATACAGTAAAATGGCTCGATCAAGTTAAAAGAAAATGCTGGAAAAATATCCTTTTTATTTTAGTATCATTGAGATACTCTTATGACTTGTGATTAATATTTTGAATGGGTTAACTGATATTATCAGTTTTCATTTAAATTTTAGTTAAAGTTTATTGATTTTTTTTTTTTTTTTTTTTCAATTAATGAAAATGAGAAATTGAGAAATGCTGCCTTGGCAACTAAGAACAATTTTTTTATATTAATTGAATGCAGTATATTTGATTAATATTGGTAAGTTTATAATATTATGAATATTAATATATTCTACTTGAATTCAGTTAAACTTTCTGTTATTTCAAATAACATTTTTTTTGTTGTCTTATGAGTATTCATGTGATGAGCATCCATGCGATGTTGCTAATAGTAGACCTCAAGCATTGTGCTTTCCATGACATACATTTCTCTTATGAAACATTAGATCATGCACATAATACAATAATACAGAATACAGTATCACTGAACTATTTTTAAATTAACAAAATCCTGAGAGCTACTGATGGTGTATTTTCAGACAGACGTTTCATAATACAACCCAAGATCCAAATATGTTGGGACGTTTTTAAATTTGAATAAAATGAAAACTAAAAGACTTTCAAATAACATGAGTCAATGTTTTATTCACAATAGAACATAGATATAACAAATGTTTAAACTGAGACATTTTACACTTTTATCCACTAAATGAGCTCATTTCAAATTTGATGCCTGCTACAGGTTTCAAAAAAGTTGGCACGGGAGCCAATTTTTTTGAAAGAAAATTTTTTTTTTCAGCTGGGAGAACATCTAGCAACTAATTAAGCTAATTGACATCAGGTCTGTAACATAAAAGGGATGTCTTACAGAGAAAGAGTCTCTCCAATCTGTGAAAGAGAGGGTAAAAAGATTGTGGAATGCTTTAAAAACAACGTTCCTCAATGTCAAATTGCAAATGCTTTGCAAATCTCATGACCTACAGTGCATAACATCATCAAAAGTTTCAGAGAAACTGGAGAAATCTCTGTGTGTAAGGAACAAGGCCGAAGACCTTTGTTGAATGCCCAAGGTCTTCGGGCCCTCAGACGACACTGCATCACTCATCGGCATGATTCTGTCATTGACATTACTGAATGGGCCCAGGAATACTTCCAGAAACCACTGTCGATAAACACAATCCTCCGTGCTATCTGCAGATGCCAACTAAATCTCTATCATGCAAAAAGGAAGCCATATGTGAACATGGTCCAGAAGCGCCGTCGTGTCCTGTGGGCCAAGGCTCATTTAAAATGGACTGTTTCAAATGGAAAAGTGTTCTACGGTCAGACGAGTCCAAATTTGACATTCTTGTTGGAAATCACGGATGCCGTGTCCTCCGGGCTAAAGAGGAGGGAGACCTTCCAGTGTGTTATCAGCGTTCAGTTCAAAAGCCAGCATCTCTGATTGTATGGTGGTGCATAAGTGCATACGGTATGGGCAGCTTGCGGGTTTTGGAAGGTACTATGATTGCTGAAAAGTATATAAAGGTTTTAGAGCAACATATGCTCCCCTCCAGACGACGTGTATTTCAGCAGGACAATGCAAAACCACATACTGCAGCTATTACAACAGCATGGCTTCATAGTAGAAGAGTCTGGGTGCTGAATTGGCCTGCCTGCAGTCCAGATCTTTCACCTATAGAGAACATTTGGCGCATCATTAAACGAAAAATATGTCAAAGATGACCACAAACTCTTCAGCAGCTGGAAACCTATATCAGGCAAGAATGGGACCAAATTCCAACAACAAAACTCCAGAAACTCATAACCTTGATGCCCAGATGTCTTCAAACTCTTTTGAAAAGAAGAGGAGATGCTACACCATGGTAAACATGCCCCCGTCCCAACTATTTTGAGACCTGTAGCAGGCAACAAATTTGAAATGAGCTCATTTTGTGCATAAAATTGTAAAATTTCTTAGTTTAAACATTTGCTATGTTATCTATGTTCTATTGTGAATAAAATATTGGCTCATGTGATTTGAAAGTCTTTTAGTTTTCATTTTATTCAAATTTAAAAAACATCCTAACATTTCCGGAATTCGGGTTATAAAATACAAAAAATCTTGCAATACACACACGCACACATGCACGCACACACATACACGTATGCATATGTATATGAGTGTGTGTGTGTGTGTGTGTACAGTATATATATATACATATATATACGTGTGTGTGTGTGTGTGTGTGTGTGTGTAAGCAATATCGCATGAGTAGCAGTGCAATATGGCTGTATATCAGCATGGCTGTGATTCGGCTGTAGGTAATTGCAGTGTGCTGATATTCAGCCATATTACACTGCTACTCATGTGATATTGCGTTTATACAACAGTTTGACATAAATAAAAAAGAGACAACAATGGAGTGTCTTTAAAAACCCTCTTTTTTGCTTTTTTTTGTGGAACAAATAATAGATTAATGAGAGCAAAGACTGCCCTTTAAATTTACCCAAAGTGAATTATATCTCATGTTTAACCACTACAGAGACATCAGAGCCAGAGGTAAATTCCAGAAGATCTGGCCGAGGTGCGCCGCAGATTTAGGAGCGCTGAACGACCGCTGACGTCCTGGAGCTCAGGTCTCCAAAACCGTTGAAGTAAATTTTCATATAGACACTTTTTTATTAACAAACTGCAAGTTTGTCTAAACAAGTTCATTCTGGCCTAAAAAAAATCGTAAAACTACATTCTGTGACAAAAAAACAGCATTTTCTAAAATTATAGTGGATTTGGGTGTCCACCATGACACTTGCTGTGAGAAATACCACAAGCGGAGTGATACAAATGGTGAAACGGTTGGAGCTCTGTTATCACACTCTTATCAGCCAACTGTTGTATACATACAAACTTACATATATGTATATATGTATACACAGCCTTAAATACCATGATGGATAAGATCAACACCTTTAATGTACATTTTATAAAATCAGTACATCTATGGCTGAAATCACCAATCACCTACTGCACAGAACCCTTAGAAGCCGATCTATTAACCTCAGGCTACTTTACAGGAAATAGATCTGCTATCTAAAGGATGTATTTAGAGAATTTGTCACCCTTTATATGGGATTATACTCAGAGTAAAGCACTGCTTTTGTATCTTTTGTTTAAATAATGCATTATACTGATGGACAAGTATTGCACAGAAAGTTGATCATGAACTAAATTAACTAAAACAAAAACTGAAACAAAAAAAAAAGAAGAAGAAGAAGAAGAAATAAAAATAACAATAAAATAGATAATAAAAAAACTTTGACAAAAATGACAAAAACACAACAGAATTACTAAAACTTCAACAAAAATTACAATGAAAGGATGATTTGAAAAATATCAAATGAATGAAAATATAAAAAATAAAAAAATAATTCAAACTATTAATAAAAACTGATTACAACAATAGTATCTCAATGACACTAAAATAACAGTGACCTGCTAATATTTTTACAATGTTTTATAATTGTTGTACATTTATTTACAAAATGAAATAATGAATGGATTACGAATGCCTTTAAAATGTATTATATAAACAGGTTTAAAAGAAATTGTTCCCAAAATTGTAATTCTGACAAAACAGAAGTTGAACCGAGAGAGAGAGTACAAGAGAAAATGATATAGACATAACCTCTCTGACGCCTAGCACATGCTTCTCACATGGATTTACAATAATCCTTCATTCCTAATCTGGAATGAATGGAGAGTCTTTCTCAGAACTCAACAATGTCCCGAGCGGAAAGATTCATAAACCCTGAAGCACGTGCAGGCAACTGTCAAATGCAAAATATAGCATATATACCAAACAATTTTTAAAAAATAAAGCTTCTTTATTGGCATCTGTGGTTCCATGAAGAACCTTTAACATCCATTGACCCTTCCCCATTTCACAGAAGGTTCTTTACAGTGGAAAAAGTTTCTTTAGAAAATTAACATGTTCTTGACACTAAGAAAAAAATATTGGATCTTTTAAAGACGGTCCCCTGAAAACTTCTTTGAAAAACCAAAAACGTTTCTTTATCGCAGTTCTACAAAAAACTCCTTTGGGAAGTTGTATTTTTAAGAATGAAGGGTGTGATTAGGCCATGGCTATTGGCCTATAAATATCCCCAAAAGATTTTTAGTGGCCCCTGCAGCACTCTAAATTGCAGTGGCAACTGATTTAATATGAAAAATGCTATATTTTAACACCTTACGCGCACTGCATGAGCATGAGCTGCTGCAATGCAGGTTCAACATTGTCTTTCCATAATTACTCATTTAGCATGCATATGTAAAAAAGGCATCTGGTGATTGAAATTAGTAAATACCATTGTCTCCTTTTTGTTTTACCCCAATATTACAAATTTTGGACTTTATTACTCTTAGGAAACTATATACTTTATATATGTTATACTGTAACAAGTACACCTTCAACCAAACTACAACCAAAAATGCTTTTCAGATTTGAAGTACACTGAAATTAAGCTCACTTTTTTCATTGGCCATTGGGTCCTTTTTCTTTTACCCTAATATTATCTGTTAAATATCATTATATCATGATATACACGATACATTACATAAATTATGTCAAATATATATATATCATTGTATACACCACAATCATTGCAATCTCAGCCCATATTGCATTGTCTCATGTCAAGCAGCCATAGATGTTTAATTAACATCTGTCTTTGGCTCAGTGCCTCTAAGGACTTCACATGGATCTCTGACTGTGTGTTAACTTAGATTATTCTCAAAGGGAACAGCTTATCTTAGTGACAGGAAAAGGTACGAGGCTATTTCTGGCACATGACAGTCCTGCAGCTCTAGATCAGGTGAGATGTGGGTCAGCGTGAGGTTGGGACAGATCTTGAGCTCCAAATGTCTGTTTTAGTTTGCTAACTCAGTTTCATAAAACACTTAACTCAAATGGAACTGACTAGTTAAAAATGAATGATTTGTTGGCATTAGCTGCTTTGTGCTGCTAAAAAAGGGAAGCCCGATTCAAGTGCTTGTCCATAAGTCCAATCAATCCTGTCCATAAGTCTCATCAGTACAAACTCAGAGACGGTCAAAGGCTATTTAAAGAGCGTCCTAGACAGTGTACAGCCTCAGAATGTCATCTTTGACCTTCTCTTTCTCTCTCTTCTCCTCTGCTTCCCACATTTCATCATGAATAAGCATGAGTGAGCAATCCTCAAACAGCTCCATATAGCGCTGAATGGTTGTCACACTGAATGATTAGATGTTGCTTGCTGAAGTGCAGCACTCAGAGCATTTACTTTTTATTCATGAGTTCACAGTTCAAGTAAGTGTTAAAAGACAACTGGATTTTCCGAGAAAAATATGAGTGGTGCTTACCATCCACGATTTTAATCATGTTTGTGGGTGTTGTTTCTAAATATGCAGTTGCTAGGGTGTTCTGTGCGGTTGCTAGGTGGCTGGTTGCCAAGTAGTTACTCAGCCTATATGGCATTAAAGTTCAAATATTTACACTTAGTATACTTTTAAAAAGAGTATTATTTTGTAAATAACTATACACTTACGTGTGAAATGTTTTGGGGCACTTAACTGCATGTTAAATGCAATAAAAGAAAATAAGTTTATTTTATATTAAATGCAAAAAAAAAGCTGAACTTGGAGAGATTTTTTAAACCCACTTAAGTAGGACTTAAGTACAACTTTGTCCCCCAGTTTCACAGACATGGCTTAAGCCTAGTCTCAGACTAAAATGTAATTCTGAGCCGTTTCAACTGAAAGAAACTTGCACTGACTGATCTTAAAATATATCAGTGCCTTTGTTTTGTCTCAAGATGCACACCAGTAATGATTTTTTCTAAGGCATGTTAATAAAAATTACTTAAATGTCCTAATTGAACTATTGCCTAATCCTGGTTAGCCTGGTTAGTCTAAGCCCTGTCTGTGAAACCCGGCCTGTATGTAATTTCTTAATTACTTTTGTCTTTGAAAGTTAAAGCGTACTGCTGAATGCACTGACAAGCACTTATGAAAAACTAAAATATATTTAATGTCATTTCTATTGAAATATCATGTATTTAGATATATTTTTATTACACATTTTTAATGACGAAGTTGCAATTTAGTACATTTACATTATATTAACTTTAAATGTAATTTCAAAAAACACACTACAGTTAAAATTATAATCAAGAACTTTGCATGTGCTTTAGTATGTAAGTCAACACATCAAAATAAGTGTACTCCATTAACGCACAACAAAAGCTGATTAAAAATGTAATGGTGTAAAGAAGTCCACTGAAGGCGAGCGTAGTGCGAACCCAAGTGCAGTTTATTTACAACGTGAAATCCAAACATCCAAACAGAATCCAAACAGACAAAGACTTGAAACAGAATTGACTTGACTTGACTTGACATGAACAGGCTTGACATGAAACAGACTTGGCATGGCATGAAACAAACTAGACT
>JAFVLL020017779.1:0-10863 GCA_021397915.2 Tor tambroides | reverse complement strand
CAACATTGATAATAATCAGAAATGTTTCTTGAGCAGCAAATCAGCATATTAGAATGATTTCTGAAGGATCATGTGACACTGAAGACTGCAGTAATAATGCTGAAAATTCAGCTTTGCATCAGAGAGATAAATTAGGCTACATTTTACGATATATTACAATAGACAACAGTTATTTTAAATTGTAATAATATTTCACAATATGACTGTTTTTACTGTATTTTTGATCAAATAAATGCAGCCTTGGTGAGCAGAAGAGACTTTTAAAGACTTTAGAAAAAATCTTACCAAACCCCAAACTTTTAAAATGTAATGTGCAGATATATAATAATAATAATAATCTTATTATTAATATTATATAAATAATATTTATATTATATTAATACAATTTTTAATTTTCAGGTACAGAGGAGCAGTCAGAAAGAAGCACTTATGGGCTGCGGTCACTGTATGTTGGCTGTCTGCTTTTATACTAGGTCTCATCCCCATGTTCGGATGGCACAACACAAACACCACAACCACTGAAAACTCCACTATTACGTGTCGTTTCATCACGGTCATAGACATGTCCTACATGGTCAACTTCAACTTCCTCGCTTGCATCCTTACACCCACCCTCATCATGATGGTCCTGTACTTATTACTCTTCAATATGATATCCAAACAGCTGAGAAAAGGAGTCGGACGTGCCATGGAGTCCAGGTCGTTTTACCGTAAGGAACGGAAACTGGCCAATTCTCTGGCTTTGGTTCTGGTTCTGTTTGCAGTTTGTTGGCTCCCGCTGCACATAATGAACACGCTGAACTACATGAATGTAAACGTGCACACTGTCGCCTTTCACGTCGGCATCCTTCTATCTCACGCTAACTCCGCCGTTAACCCCATAGTGTACGCATTCAAGGTCCCTAAGATTAAGATGGCATTTAAAAGCATCCTGATGAAGCTGACAAGCTCGGAGCAGAAGGGAGATCAGAGCAGCCAGACTTTGGATAACAACGTCAGCAGCAACTCGAACAGCACCGCCAGGTGCAGCATGAAAATAAAACCACAGGTCGCTCTGATCGCAAATCAGGACGGTTAGCATTAGTCTGCGATTACGTACAATAAGTAGAGGAGAACAGACTAGAGGTCAAAAGTTTAAAAAAAATTATCCAGCAGTGGTTATGTGGCTAGTTCCTAAATTAGAATATTGTTTCTGAATTTTAACATCCGAACTACACTGTAATTCTAATGTCATCATATTTTTGTACTAAACAAAAGAATGTAGAACCACACTGAGGTACCTAAAAACAAGGACCAACTGTATAATGTAGAGGCTGAACTGTTTTTCAGAAATATGTTTATGGTATATATGTATACAATTTATTACTATCAATATCTATAGGATATATATTTTTATACATTCGTTTTGTGTTTCTTAACTTTTTATGGGACATCTTGCCCCACTATAGTCAACTTGTGTTTCAATGAACAGTGCATATATATTTTTTTATCTGTATATATAGTTTTTTTTTTAAATCATTTTTGTCACCGACAGTCTTGGCAATGAATAATGCAAAATAAACTACTGTTTAAGTTTGGGGTCAGTAAGACTTTTTTGAAAGAAATAAATTAATACTTTAATTCAGCAAGGATGTATTAAATTGAAGTGACAGTATAGACATTTAATGTTACAAAAAAATTCTATTTTTGTACAATTTGAACTTTCTATTCATCAAATGAATCCTAAAAATAAAACTGCATCACAGTTTCCACAAAAATATTCGGCAGCACAACTGTTTTCAACACTGATAATAATCAGAAATGTTTCTTGATCAGCAAATGAATCAGCATATTGGAATGATTTCTGAAGGATCATGTGACACAGAAGACTGAAGTAATGATCCTGAAAATCACAGGAATTAATTCGATTTTTTAAAAAAAATATTTAATTAGAAACAGTTCTATTAAATTGTAACAATATTTCACAATATTACTGATTTTACTGTATTTTTGATCAAATAAATGCAGCCCTGGTAAGCAAAAGAGACTTCTTTCAAAAACATGTAAATGTTTAATTTGAATGGTATACACATATAATATAATATAATATATATATACTACATGAAATAAAAATTAATCAAACTTCTGCAGCCCTACTCTCTAAATATTGACCTCGGTCACTTAAAAAAAACATTGTTTACAAGCATTTTTAAAATATTTCATGTCATTGTGATGAAAGAGGAAGAGAAACTGGCACAGTCATTCTGAGCCTTTTTTTTTGAGACATAATGTGCAGCATGTCAGACCTTCCACATACTTCCCTTGTAACTTCATAAATTTCACATTTAAAGGAACAGCCACACAACAATGGAAATTCTGTCATCATTTACTCACCATCATGTTGTTTCAAAATGTAATAATTTCTCTCTTCTGTCAAAGATATTTAAGAGTATGTCCATCCCAGAGTGCTCATTTTCAGCTTTGAAAAAAAAAATTCAGAAAAACACATTTTACCAACCCCCAAGTCTGTTTATGTATGTGTGTGTGTATATATATACACATACATACATACATATACACATACATATATCACTATCATATTAGTATAAAATTTTATATATTATATATTAAAGTAACTCAATATATTTAATATCATATATTGACTGTTTTTTTTAAGAAAGAAATATTTAATATCCTTCCCAAGAGTAGAATCACAATGTAAGATGTTAAATATTTCTTTCACGTCGTAACACTTTTTAAAATCCTTTAACTTTCTGTTTGCTCCAGGTTTAAATGAGATTATCGATATGTTCTCAGACGGTTGGACTCTGCTGTATATTAGACTGGACGTTCCTTCTATAGTCTCTTTAATTGATTTACTGGCATTGGGCCATGTGGAAGTGAACAATGCTGATCCTGAGGGAACGTTTGTGGCATTCCTCTGGGAGGCGTAATGGATTTCTGTAAGATAAGTCTCAGTTTTCACAGACAATTTTGTTCCTCCTCTATACAACGTAATATCGGCCTCGGTCCAAACGTCGTGAGCGGAATGAGAAGGATTTATGATGTTCATCTTCCACATTATTACTTTTCCTAACATCGCTTGAGTTCATTTTGCTGAGTGAAGTTGAACAATATGAAATACACATTTTGGCGCAGCGTTGAAAAGCAATATCCAAATCAATTCTCATCAGCGGCACGAAAACCAGGGGTCATGAAACCACACATCTATACGCTGTATTTAATTTGATGCAAATGACAACACAGCTGCGAGGGAGAGACGTACGGCCGCTCAATATGCTGTGCTCAGGCGTACCTGCAAGTCGATTGTTCAGACAACAATGTTCAACAGATGATCCAAAACAAAACGAAAGCTCTACTGAAGGAACTACAGGTTTTGCGTAACTCGTCTTTGACCACTAACTTCTCCACTTGTCACCACACAGAAAGTGGTTGTGGTTCATTTACAATTTTTTTGGCTGCTGAATTCCCTAACTGATTATACTGCAAATTTGACTTTGCATTCACTTAAAAGTTTTCTGCCAAAATAAATAACTCTAATATCTAGTCTCTGTGATATGGCTTGGGTCACTCCCTCAGTGTAGATTTGTTGGATTTTTTCACTTGTTTTAGGGGAAAAACAAAGGGTAAATCATTGTATGAAATCCAAATCACTTACGTCAAACTCTTTATATGAGTACAATAGTTTGTATGTAATTGCAGACATTATTAGAGCACATTGCCATTTAATCTTCAAACCGTCATCATCACTGAACCTCAAGACAGACGTAAACATATTCATTACTGCTCTATGCATCATGCTTACTGCTCAAGTCAAAAGTCCTATGGGGCGGCCTGAAGCCTTTGTGCTTGATACGTCGATCTTTCTTCAATTAGATGACAGCATATGTCGCCATGACAACTCAGGCCTTTATGGTTCTCTTGTCACTCATCTCCGGAAAACTGCACAGATGGTTACGCACGTTGAAAAGTCTCTACCAGAAGGTTTGCATGAGTGCTGAATAATACATTAAGCCAGTGGTTCTCAAACCTCTCCATTAAGTACCCCCAGCACTGCACATTTTGTATGTCTCCCAATATCTGACACACCCACTTCAGGTCTTGCAGTCTCCACTAATGAGCTGATGAGTTGAATCAGGTGTAACAGATGACAAAATGTGCAGGACTGGGGGTACTCCAGGACAGGTTTGAGAACCACTGCATTAAGCAATAGCTACCTGTTTTACCTACTGTAAATTATCCTTTGCATGCAAATAAAAGTCAAGATTAGAGCAACATACAATGCAATTATAACCAGCTTTGTAGTAGGTTTGATCGCTTAAAAATAAAAGCACAACCTCACTTCAACACAAACAGTGCATGATGAGTCACTAATCTCTAGTATGAGCATGCAATGCAAATATCACTAATAATGCAAAATCTGAAGTATTGCATTTCCCTGGAAAGACATTTAGGTGTTTGCAACATCTTAATGGAATGAAACTAATCAAAGAGATTGCCATCAATCCTTTTTGAAGAAGATTGAAGAAATCCTTTCAGAAAAGCACAAGAACAGCGTTTACTTCAAACATCACTGTGCTAGACAGTCATAAAACAGCTGAAGATCCAAACAGAACATTTTAGGAGATCTTGGCAAGGTGGAGGGGCATTCAATTTCATTGTGACACAGCTGTCTGAAATACTTTGTTACGACTCACCAATCAGAATCTTCCAATTGAGGGTTTCCCTGAGTCTATGAAAAGCTAATTTTTAAAGCAGAAAAATATACATATTTTAAAAAGAAACACTCTAAATTAAGTCATTTAGATGTGAGATTTCCTCTAGATTTTCAGAAGAATGCCATTATTTCAATATGAACTCAAACATTTCTCAACAAATTCTCCCACAAACAAATGATCTGATCTGGATCTACATCCATTATATTTTTATTCTCCAAAGAATATTTTGTATAAACATCCACTTGTGCAATGAAGCACAAGTGAGAATTCCTCTGAGCTCTGAAAGTGCAATAAGATCTGCCTCTGTGTCATGACTCAAAAAGAAAATCTCAATTTCGCGCGAGAGGACTAAAATAGACATGACAACCGCATAATGCTGCGGAGCCCAGGGAACGAGATGAAATGATCATGGATGGAAAGTGCTTCCCTCAATACTAAGACGAATCCATTACCACACTACAATGAATTTCCGATTTCCTGGGTGGAAACATCTGAATATCAGATTATGTGTCTCTCCATGCAGTGATAGAGATGAGGCAGGAAACAGGATTCTGGGACATGCATGTGCCTGATTCAGAATTTAATCAAGTTTTGGCTCCCTTTCAGTTCAAGAGTGTGAATTTGAATTAAATTAGCCACGACCCACAGGATGTTGAACAGGAATTTGAACTGGAATGACAGGAAAAGGAATTTACTGAACTGAAATGACAAGATATTTTAACAAAATGGGCAAAACCAGATCACTTTCTAGGCTTTCTAGGTTCAAGGTTTCCATTTTGTAAAACTACATGTTGTTTGGCTCCATTTTGAAGAGCTTATTGAATATAATCAATATTATGAAATATAATCACCAAAAATAAATATAAAGCAATTAACATATTTTATTAATATACAGTAGTCAACATTTGAAGACGATCAAAACCTTTCATCAAAATTGTCCTAAAACAAAAACAATACCTGTTCCTGTCTTAGGACAACTTTGCTGAACTTACGATCCACTTCAAATGTTGACTGCTTTTGAATAGCAGTTTATATAAATATAATCAAATTTATATATTTGTATGTAGCATTAAACTCATTTTCTGGAAATAAACAAAAATAATATCAGTTAATTTCAAGAAACTAAAATAAAAATTAAACATTCTGGATATAATGTTGTATGAAAACACACTCGCATCAGAGTTTTCTTCCATTTAAAATCCACTTCCTTCAAATTAGCATTCAAAAGTTGAACTGGAATTTAAAAGTAACACTCAGTCAAATTCTAAGTGGCAATGGTATTTGAGGTTTGGAAAATGTGAGAACAGAGAGAAAGTGAGAGAGAAACGGTGCGCGAGACGAGCGGTGGGCAAGGAAATAGTGCTGCAGAGAATGAACCACCCCTCCCTTCCCAGCCAGCAGAGCCTCCGTAACAGGAGAAGGAAAAGCAGGAGTTTGTGAAGATGAAGAGAACAAGACACAATGCCCACTCAAAGTAACAACAGATCATATGGAACTGCGTTTGAAGAAACTTTTCATGGCTTTTATTGACAAGTCAGGACAGTTCAGCTACTACCTGTGGCATAAATACTAAAAAAAAAAAAAAAAAAACCCAGCTTAAAAGACTGAGTAATATAATAATAAAGAGACATCACATACCAGCATTTGTGGACATCATGAGACTCTTATAGAAGACCCAGTGCCATGGTGGAAGACGAACCACTGCTACAGACGGTGAAGATGTCAACAGAGAAGATGGACTTGATGTACATCTCCATAGAGAGCACTATCGCTCTGGCGTCTGTGCTTGGGAACGTGCTGGTGGTCCTGGTGGTTTACATGAACCATGCTCTCAGAGACCCGACTTTCTGCTTTATCGTCTCTCTGGCACTGGCCGATATCGCGGTCGGAGTTCTTGTCATTCCGCTGGCGGTGGTCATCAGCTTGGGTCTCGACACGCTGTTTTACACCTGCCTCTTCATCTCCTGCCTCCTCATCACCATCACCCAAAGCTCCATACTGTCCCTGCTGGCAATCGCCATCGACCGCTTCTTACGCGTCAAAATCCCCACCAGGTGAGTCTGAAACACTAAATAAAGATGAAATATTTTCCTTATTTACTTGCATGTCATGTGACCATTACCTGACATCAGAGACCAGTGAACATGCAAATGTGTTGTTAAATTACTGAAATATTCAAATGTCAGAGTGTAAGTTTGTGGGTCCTCTTTTAAATGAACCACTTCAGGGTGATATTTACATATTTACCTTGTTTTTTAACTACACTGAAAAAGAATTGGCGTAGAAACCATTTTCACTCAAAAACTGCTAGTAAATTTCACAATTAATTGCAAAGACTCTGCAAGTAACACACTCAATTAAACATGAAATTTTGAAGGATTGTAATAGTGTTTTCTTGTAAAACGTGTTACAATCATCTTTATTTTATTTACTTTGAAAATTCATTTTTACAGTGTGTGTCTATTAGTGCAAAATGACATATATAACATAAATTCTCATAGGAGAGAAAAATCACAAATGACAAATTTTATGTTAGTTTACTGACATCTAGGACATCATGACTGTATGTCCACCAAAAAACAACTCATTTTGGGTGCATAAAAAATGCTGAAGCATTTCGCCAACTTAGTTGCAATGAAATGACTGTTAAAATGACTTGTGCATAAAACAAAGCAGTAATTTAATATAAAATCACCTGCATGCACAGCCCCAAGTAGCTTATTGCTATCATGCAACAGGATTTTAATAAAAAATATGAACGTTCAAAAAATGTAATGTTTGTTCGCCGAGCTAAAATCAAATTATTTGATTTTTTATTTCAAACTGCATTTGTCACATAGAGATTACACTTCAACTTTAATGCATCCGCTTTGTTTTATCATAGTTCTTGGCCAGAGAGCAGGACAGCAATATATCTGTTGCTTTCTTTAATGCAAATCAATGGGCTAGTGTAATGCAAGGCTTTTAACTAAATTAAACCCCTGCTGTCTGTCAAAGGGAATGATGTTCACTGGTCTGATAGTATTTTGGCAGCGTCCCTAACCACCCATTTGCTTGATATTTGAAGGTATGTGACCTAAACTGCTTATGTAACACATTTGTGGTCAATGGTGAATTGAATATATTAAAATATATTAAAATACATCATTTATATGTTATAAATAAAGAGATTTCGAAAATGTACTTGTACTGCCTAAAATAAAATAAAATAAAAATAATTTCATATTCATTTGGACTTACATTTTTGTATGGACGATAAAATGAAGGAAAAATATCCCACAGTCTAGCCATATCCAAAAAGAGAATATCATAGAGATCAGTGAGCAACTACCCGTAAACTTTTGAAACCACCTAGCAACGCAGTAAAACCATTCAAAACCCCTTAGAAACTACACAGCAACCACCAGCAAAGGTGACTAAGGGGAATCAAAGGCTTTAGATATACAAAGACAGAGATGCAACACGCAATATGGCGGAATAAGTCCCGCTTTCTAAATAAAAGAGCCAATCGCTAATTGGTAAAGTCATTGCATCACTGCAGCTGCAGTTAGGAGCTCCGGTTGTAGTAGAAACTGTCAGTGTTCTGAGAAATACACCATCCTATTCAGACAATGTAAAAAAATTTAGTTGCTTAGGACTATAGTACTTGTTAAAATAAAGAAATAGTTCGCCTAAAAATGACAATTCTGTCATCATTTATTCGCACACAAAAGAAGATATTTTGAAGAATGCTGGTAACCGGTAGCCATTGAGTTCCATGGTATTTTTTTTCCATACTATGGAAGTCAGTGGCTACCGTCAACTGTTTGGGTGAATTAAGACTATTAGAAATGTGCTAATGCATGATATTTCTAACAACAGCAGTGTGCATTATATAGAACAACACATGCATTATCATTTCTGGTTATGTTCGGATTTAAAAAGTAATTTTTGTGATTGCTTTTGCATTTTTTTGACAGGTACAACATCATTGTTACACAGAGGCGGGCGTGGGTAGCTGTGGGTTTGTGCTGGCTCATCTCGTTTCTGACTGGTTTAGCGCCGATGGCCGGCTGGCACCTCAGCCCACCCGGAAATGTCAGCACGACGCCCATCAAATGCCAGTTCACTAAAGTCATGCGCATGGATTACATGGTCTATTTCAACTTCTTCGTTTGGGTGGTGGTGCCCCTGATCATCATGACCGGGCTTTACGCTGAGATCTTCCGCGTGATCTGCCGCCAGCTCAACCGCCGAGCCGAGGCCACCTGCGACTCAAGCAAGTACTACAGCAAAGAGCTGAAACTTGCGAAGTCGTTAGCACTAGTTCTGTTTCTGTTCGCGCTCTGCTGGCTGCCACTGCATATTATGAACTGTATCACGTATTTTTGCCCAACATGCAACATGCCCAAGAGTGCTGTTTACGTGGGTATATTTATGTCACACGTCAACTCCGCACTCAACCCACTGGTGTATGCTTTCCGCATCCAGCGCTTCCGTGATACGCTGATTCAAATCATGCGGCGATTTGTGCTCTCTAAAACCCCATCAGCCATCCCGGGCCAGCACAGTCCTGGACCAATCACAGAGAAAACCCAAGTTCAGTAGCAAATAAGACCAAGGGGAATCAAAGACTTTAGATATTCAAAGACATTGACACAATGCACAATATGGACGAATAAGCCCCGCCCTTTAAATAAAAGAGCCAATCGGCAATTAGCAAAGTCATTGCATCGCTGCAGCTGCCGTTAGGAGCTCCAGTTGTAATAGAAACAGTCAGTGTTTTGAGAGGCGCACTTAGGACTGCATATGCGCATTGGCTGGTTTAGCCTGAAATATAAGATTTTTAACACAATTTGAGCATAACAAACCACATTTATGGGACCGTTCATGTCAGATTTTGTTGATTTCCCCATTCAAGTTCCCTATTCAGACTTAGTCTTGGATGCCTGAAATAGCTGCCCGGAGATGTTGCAAATATGGAACAGACTTTCACACACTGTCTGGGGTCGTTGCAACTCACTGGCTGAGGGAACTATGCAAATCAGGAAACAGCACAAATATACCCAAAAATAGTGCAGAACATTCATGCAATGCATTTCTCCATTTTCCATTGTGATTCTGTGCTCTACACTGTGGAGGATGCAGCGAACTACTTGCAATCTGACATTACTGCAGTTCATGCACCTGAATCAGCTCTTTAAAATGCAGAAAGAGCACTTGTCTACGCTGTGTGTCTGGAAATATGCCCAGTTATAATGCTCAACTCCATCAATTGATGAATTACTGCTGCCACAATGTCTCGAAAATGTACACAAACATCGCTTTTCCGGCGTAATTGCGTCAAGAAAATAGCAAGTTTTGTGAACAATCAATAATAGGCCTTATTTGCATTGCAAGGAGGTGCATTTGCACTGGACAGTTTGACAATGACTTGAATTAAATATTCAAACCACAATGCTATACAGCACCTGGTTAAGTTGGAATACGATCAATAAGAACATTTTTTGTGCTGAAATGTCGAATGTAAAAGCAGTGCAACTGTATAGCAAATTTACCACTGTGAGATACTTTACTAAAAACTCTCCAGCTTCAAAGATCTCTCTTTTGAATGTAATAAAAATAATTTGTGGCCTGATGTGGCTAAAAATGAGCACTGGATGATTTGTTACACTTGTCATGCATTTGAAATGCACACCAAACAACTAGTGAACAGAGTAAAATGGGACAATTTAACAGAAATTAACAGAACCAATTTCCAACCAAAGAGCAGAACAAACCAATATTCATTACAGCCCTAATGCTTCAGGTTTCAATTTTCCACCAATTAACAAAACAACAAATATTCATTACAGTAAGTTTTTCAGCTGCTGCCTTGGATTTGATTGCACATAAGCCTCAGGATGTTCATGTAATGTGTTTTTACAATTTAAGAAAACACTGGATATTGTTTATGTATAGGCTGTAAGTGTAATTTCTTCAACTAAAAATCAATATCAGACAGTAAAGATTTTGCATTTATTAAAGGTACTATATGTCATTTTGACTGTACCAAAGCATAAAACACTATAATCCATTTGCAGATATTTAGGAAACATGCTAAGTTCACATACTTGTTTCTCTTGAAAAACAATGCTACAGTCAGTTATTCTTCTTTGAAAATGTG
>JAFVLL020017777.1:0-21724 GCA_021397915.2 Tor tambroides | reverse complement strand
TGAATAAATCAAAAGTAGGTCTGTCACTTATATTGAATCGCGATATGGACTAGTGTCTGTGAATAGTAAAACACAAAAAGACAGTTTAAATATGAGTCCTGCATGTTCAGCTTGCATTTGTATGTATAAATGACGGAGACGCGGTTTTGTTTACTACACAAATACTGAAGCACGCGTTACGCTTGCGGTAATTTTTTGGCCTCTGCGTCTCATTTAACAACATGAACACATGAACTTAATCTCCAGAGCTGCTATGAGAGTCACTTCATGAGAATTTACAGTTTCATTTGAGAAAACTAGCATCATATCATACTGTATACACAGAAACTTCACGGCAACCTGTCAAAATAAAAGTACAGCTTAACATGTAATGGAAATGTATTACTCTTGTAATACTTTTGTACAGTATAATGTACGTCGTCTTATATTCCATTTTCTATCAAATTTAAACAAAACAATTAAATGATAAAAATAAATATTACAACCAGACTAACCACTTAATTGTAAAAAGCAATTATAACTTTTTTAAAGGAATATTCACACAATTTTTCTTCCATGTATTAATTTTAACAGTAAACCTCTGTTTGTTTGCCAAAAAAGAAAAGGGTTTAATTTTCATTTGATTAAAAATAAATAAATGTTTAATGCCTTCATTTGATAATCAGAAAAATTAAAAGACAATTTCTGAAAAAAAAAGAAGAAAGAAAAAGATTGTAGGGCCCTATTGTTCAAAATGTTGAAATTGAGAGTTTTGGAATTATTTTTTCACTGAAATAAATGTTTGTGTTATTACACAGAGAGTAAAGTACCGAAAAAAGGTACCGTTGGGTACCGGCACCGAATTTCAGCTAACCAGGTATTGTACCGGTTAAATGTGAACGGTACCCAACCCTACTTGCCGTATTTGTTTTCCGTACTCAAAGACGCCACATAACTGAAGAAAGTTAGTAAAATGGTTTGCAAACACTTTAATGTTGACTTTTTAAAGATTAGCTGGTTGTCATACAATGGTATGGTGATATACAATGTCCCCAAGAGGGGGACATGGTATGAAATCAATCCCTGCAACCACAAACTGTGCCAGGAATTTTGGGGGTGCCCTTCTAGCAGCTTGGGTGTATATCTGGAGTGTTTTTTGGGTCAGGATGGTGTCCTGGTACATGTAAAGAGCCTGGGGGTTCCCAGCTGTCACTGGTATCAGCTGGTACCAACTGTCCTCAATTGTCTATCTGCTCCAAGATTGTGGTTTTTACTGGTGGTCTTTAACAAGAATCTGATCCGCCCCTAAAAAGCACCTGCCAAAGAAGCAACCCTCTTGGGGACCTCCATGGTTTACACTTTTCTTTGTGAGAAGAGTGGTTATTCTCTCAAGATGTTCATTTTAAGTGATCAGAGTTGAGCAAATCTTATCAGACATGATTACAAAGATGTTTCTACAGAGGCCTCTCTTGCCCTATGTGATTTTTATTTGAAGAAGCAAGTGTCATTTGTACAGATTTTAAGTTGCATTGTGTCCCAGCCACATTGGAGGTTTTAAGCAGAATTTATTGAGAATATTTAAGGATAGTGTGAAGTTCTGCTCTGAAATGACTGCCTGGATCGTCCCAGGACAATCATTTTGGTAATATAATCAGTCAATCTCACTGACTATTAAAATTCTGAGATGGCACTCTATAGCTTGGATGTAGATGTAGACTATCCCTGTTCATCCGAGGAAATCACATCTTGAAGTACAGTGCTTCCTTTTTCTCATTTATTTATAGTGCCTTAAACTAGGCAAGGTGTTTTGGTCTTTGAAACAAGGTTTGTAAGTAGAGCTTTATGCCGAAAAGCATTATCCTGCTACCTATAAAATCTGAGGATTTAACGAGTATGACCTTTTTTTCGTAATCTCGTAATCGTTTTGTTGCTGTCGCATAATTACAGGCAACTGAGGAAGCTCTAAAACGGAGCACAGTCAGACTCTTCACAAGCCGTGCTGCCATCTGAGAGAAAGAGCTGACGTCTGACTTTACCGAGTTTTAATCAAAGTGAACATGCGTTCCTTCTCGTTTGGGAAAGCGGTGCAATTCCCTAAATTGTTTCTCACGATTCATTTTAGCTCGTCATCAAATTAAAAACGCATTAGAGAGGTTTACAGCACCGCTACCCTAGCTTTTTTCATATCTTAAAGCACAGAGGCATCAAACGCTGCTTTCCATGCAAGATACGAGCAGAAAAATCGCGTTACGTCATTCCTGCATGCCGCTATTATCCGATAGCTTTGTGTTCAATGCTTCTAATGCATTCATTGCTTATTAACGTGATAAGGGAAAGCGGGGGTGTACATAATTGCGACATAATCCATTTAAGAGCCTGGTTTTTAAAAACATATTTTGCAGTGGCCTACAGGTGGGCGTTGAAACTCGAGATGGAGTCACTGTAATAAGCCGGAGGGGCTAAAGACTCCCATTGTTGTAGGCATGCATGTGGGGTCAATATGTCCTCCACACCCCATTCTCAAGTATTGGGATGCTGAAGGGTCCTTCGGTTCATGTTTGCTCTACAAGCATGTTTGGACCTATGTGTTTGCCAGGGCACTTTCTTTTAAAAAAAACCCTGGGTGTGATGGTCCACCCCCAGCTGCAGCAGGGCTGCTGGTGGCTTTTTATGTGTTTTGTTTCACTCTGTTGTTTTAATATGGATTTACCCCATGCCGCTCTTTCCTGTTGTGGACCACAAAGGCTCACCCAGATTCACTCATGCATCTCATGAATTGAATTGTTAAGGGACATAACATGGTCGCTGTTCTTGGCGTGCCTGCACACTGGAGTTTACTCTGCATCAGAGCAAATTCAATTTCAGGAGATAGTGAGTCACAAGGACATAGAATAAAAACGCAATATGACATAATGCAACTAGAAGTTGTGAATTTTAACTATGCAATGTGCTTTGATGTAAACGACTATTGTCTGATGGAAATTTCAGAGCAGTTTGCTGTTTTTCTGTTTGATTCTATACTGCTGTCTTTCCACAACTTCAATTTACATATTTTGCTTTCCTCTACTAATGTTTTCTTAGCAAAGTAACTTATTCAGTAATAAAAGATGTTATTGTCAGAGCCATGGTGTAATGGTTAGCACACATGCTCCAAATACTTCAGGCTATGATGCTCAAGTCAGAAAAACAGGTTTTGGGTCAGTGACGCTTCCTGGCCCAGTGCTCCTTCTCTTCAAATGATTTCTGTTCTGTCAAAGGATCAAACCTTGAAATGTCATGGAATTTTAACATTGTAGTTTTTCAGACCCAGAAATGAATCATGGAAATGATAGTCATACAATAATATCTTTTAAATATTTTTTGGTCACACTTTAGTTTGGGTACCAACTCTCACTATTAACTACAACTTTTGTCTCAAATTCCTAATTTGCTGCTGATTAGGGTTAGTTCACACATAAATTCTGTCATTAATTACTCACCCTCGTGTCGTTCCAAACCCATAAGACCTTCGTTCATCTTTGGAACACAAATTAAGAGATTTTTGGTGAAATCCAAGAGCTCTCTGACCATGCATGGACAGCAATGTTACTGACATGTTCAAGGCCCAGAAAGGTAGTAAGGACTAGGGGTGTGCGATTATATATCGTCTGCGATTTAATATCGTAATTGTTGTTTTAACAATGTGCAATTTGACAATATAGAGTATTTTGCAAAAACCATTCAAAACACCCCTACAGAGCGCACACATTACGTAATTAAGTCTAGTGGGTTAAATAGTGCACATGCGCATTTAGAGTGTGTTTTTTCGCTGCATGATTCAGTCTATTAAAATTCATTAAGAATGATCATGAAATTCAAGATATGGGGGCAGAAAATGTATACAGAGTAGGCCTATATATAATTTCATATAGTAAAAATCACACGAAGAGTGTAGTTTTTTTTCTTAAAAAAGCATGATTACAAATGTGATATTGATTTTATACAACTGTTAAAAATTTAAAAGTTAAAATTTAAATTGTTAAAAGTTAATATTAAGAGACTTATGTTTTAGACACCATGTTGCCTGTTTTTACTCCTTTTCACCAACAAAAAATAATTCTAAACAGCTAGTGCTGTTTTACGTCTCTGAGCAACATGACGGTGTTTGCGTTCCTGAATGAATCAACCGTTTAAATGATTCGGTTCAGTCGCAATGACTCACTTGTTAACAATGATTTTCTGCCACCTACTGGCGATTTTTAATTTCACATTTAAAGTGTCTTCATTTTTAAAATAATTTCAAATATCAGTATTCAATGTTTTGTTTAAAATATCAAAACAAATGCATTTGTAACTGCAGGTTAAAGCACTCCATGTCCCTCTGAGCTGCATTAAACCGTGTGCAAACACATCTAAATGCCACTTCAGATGCAACTTCTGCAAAATATTAATTTTGTTGATACTGGTTTCATTTGTTTGGTAACAGCCTAAATGTCTTATTCTAATTGACTGATTAAATGTAACAATTTGACTCAAAAGGTGCACACTTTTAGAAAAAATGGCTTTATTAAAGGTAAAATTGCCCATAAAAGGTAAAAATCAATTTAAACTTATATGAAAATATTAATTTCTCTCACTGATGTGAACTGACCGCACAGAATATGAATATCAAACACTGCAGCTGTCCATAGTAGTCAGATATCAGCAAAATAACACACTCAGCAAAATATCGTCTAATTATCGTTATCGGAAAAATGCCAAAAAATATTGAGATCATTTTTTTTTTCAATATCACACACCCCTAGTAAGGACATCGTTAAAATAGTCCAATTGTTGAATGAAGTCGTTATTTTTGTTTTCTTTGCGCACAAAAAGTATTCCCGTAACTTCATAATTACAGTTGAACTACTGATGTCACTTGGACTATTTTAACAATGTCTTTACTACCTTTCTGGGCCTTGAAGGAGTTGGTTGTGTTACTGTCTGTGCAGGGCCAGAAAGCTTGGATTTCATCAAAAATATCTTAATTTGTGTTCTGAAGATGGATGAAGATCTTACAGGTTTGGAATGACATGAGGGTGAGTAATTAATGATAGAATTTTCATTTCTGGTATCCCTTTAATAGTGAGTAAAATAGTTGTTTAGTTTAGGTATGGGGTAGGATTAAGGGATCTAAATATGGTCATGCAAAATAAGACATTATGTGCATTAGGAATGCTAATAAACAGCCAATACGCATGCTAATAAACAACTAGTTAATAGTGCGATTTCGTCCCTAAACTGTTACCATTTTTTTTTTTTTTTTTTTTTTTAAACTTTAAAATTCTGAAGTGAATATAGCTTAGGCTAATTTGTCTAGTTATGCTTAGCTCTAAAATATTCAAATATATATATATCACCAAAAAATCCTCTTTGTAGTACAAAATCCCTATAAAATATTTTAAACATCATTATCCTCTAATAACAGTAATTGCTGAAGTCATAAATGACTTTTTTAAAGGTATGAGAACCTTGACTGTTGTTTTAAATAGAACCAATTCATTAATCATTTCAGTCTCAGTAAAATGAGAGGATGAATTCTTTCTATTTATATCTTTCACTGTCATGTAAACTGGCCAGAGTCTGGGTTGCATTGGCGACTTTCATCCTGTTGCCAGGGCCGGCTTGGTTTTCCAGTCGTGAATGACTTCTTTAGCCAGCCTCTATCTTCTTGCTCTACTGTTGCCATTAATAGAAGGCTCAGCTATGTCAGTGCAGGGTGGGGAAGGAGTACAGTGCAAAGTGGAGAAGGTCAGCTTTGAGCTGACCGGGGCTTAGGCAAAAGCGAGCGTTCTGATTGGCTCCTGGAGGTTTTCCGGGGGCTGCGGACATCCAGGCTGACTGCTCTCACGTACAGCGTGTTATTGATGGCACCGTATCGGAGTCATTAATCACTGCAGTCAGTCTCTTCGGGGAGAGGCCCGCTCTCCGTTACTCACTCGCCAAATGAGGAGTATGGTTATAACCTCTGACCCTGCTGAGGGTGCATACCACACTATAATGGGAAGGACTTCAGACTACCGCTGAGGGACTCTCTGAACTAATACTATGACAGTGAGAGCATCGCAGGGTTTTACTGTTTTGGCAGTACTTTGGGTTGGTAGCTATTTAAAGTCGTGGCGTCAAGTGGCTTGCCAACACCAGTGAGGAAAATACAGACATGCAGTATGAATTGACCTAAGCGAGCTGTTGCTGGTGGCTTCTAATGAAATTTGGGATCTCTGTCTGTTTAATAATTCATGAATACTTCAAATCAGAAGTTAATGCCTGGTGTACACCTTTCTCCTCAAGTTCTGCTTCATTCTTTCCTATAATTCTGCATAACTGCATTTTGGCACAAACAAGAAACCGACAACATAACTTCAAGGCAGTTTACTGTCCCTGCTTGTTTAAAAAAAATCAAGTTTGTTTAGCTCGAATAAAATTCCTGTTTGAGATCACCTTGCCTGTGGTCATATTCTCAGTTCTCAGCTTGAAGCATTTTAATAGCAGAATATTGCTCAAATTTTGTATTTTGCCAGGCTCTAGTTTCAGAATCCTGAAAAATAAACTTGATATCACCTTGCGTACGTCGGGTTACTGGGTTTTCAGTCGCTGATGTTTATTTATATCTTATTCTTCAGATCTCTCTAGCGGGGCATTTATTTCAGCTCTGTTATGTGTTTTTATGGCATCAACAGTGAATTCTGTATTTGCTCTGAGGTAGGTGTACTAGTCCTTCGAGTTACAGATGAGTGAAATATTTGTTCTAAAAATCAGCTATGAGTTTTGAATTGATTGCTAATGAATTTTTTTCTGTTCTTTTGGCATATTAAACAGAACTAAATTAAAGTGGCAAATCCTTTTGTTGTTGGACTTCACCACTTTGGATGCACCTTGACTCTTTTTTCAAAGTTAGAGGCTGTGAGTAAACATCGGTGACTTGCTCCAGCTGGAATGCGTGACTCATTGCCTTTTATAAGTTGTCCAATAGCATGGGCCCCTGGGGTATTAGTTGGTAAAAATAATGATCACCATGGTACCAGGGCAAAGGGCGCTCTTCCCCCTTTGCCAACTGCACTGTTGTCGGCAAACCTATTACTGTTTGCCCTCTCCCCCAACCTACATACATCCCTGTCAAATCCTAATCTCCCGGAGCGTCCACTGGACTGTTTCAGGCCTCCAACACAATGGCCCTCTGTAGTTGTGCTGGCATGTGGAGACTAGCCTTCAGGATCCTCATTTTTTTTTCCCACGCATGAAATGATTTCCATTTTGTCTTTAGAGCAGAAAGGTCCATTTCAAAGACTTCTTGGGTCACGTTTGACTGCTGAAAGGGTCCGAGTCTACTGCCGGTGAGATTGGCGGCAGGGTTCTTGTGACCAATGCATCTTCTTGTACTGGGCTGATCAAGGGAGGAATGCTGTGATAGGCCCCTTTTTCCACCTTTTTGAGAGCAGTCCACCATTCCTGAGAGCTGAAAGGGCGTCTTTATCTGTAACCGGAGTTGAGGTTTAAGTTCTTTCATGTACCTGCCAATTCCATCAGGCTCTTTGTGAATGCTCAATGGTGGGACTGTAGTGGAAAAGTACGGAAAGCTGAAGAGGGTCATGCTACTGACTGTACCTCCAGCCATACCTGTCAGCGTCAATGATGTGCGATAAGACTTCAGGCATTCTGCAGATTTAAAAAACCTTAAAAAAAGAAGGGTGACAGGGTTTTCAGCAGGAGGTGGAGTTCTTGTCTTTAGTCTACAGTTCGTGTCAAATAAGATTGACTTAAGTTTAAAACAGGAGGATTGGCAGTGTTTAAGACACGTGTTTGTCAGGTATTACAAAACAGCATGATGATCTGCTGTCTGAGGTGTGGAATGTTTAAAGAGTGAGTGTTTTTGTGATAGAGCCTCGCTGAAGGAAGTCGTTCTTGCACAACAAAAGGGCTTGTCGGAAATTAAACTGAGTTTAGAGGCAAGTTGTTACCTTTTTTGTGATTATGAGACCATACGTCTTTGAAACATGCACGAATGAATAGTTCACTTTAAGCCAGAAGTATTAGGAAATTAGGAAAAAAAAACAGAAGTATTGTAGCATTTCAAACACTTTGTTTGGTATGTGAAAATTGAAAAATGGGACTGTCTTCACTCCTTGCAAAATCTGAATAACACATTTCGGGCAGATTTATTTGTTGGCCTGTGAGGTACGTCAGCAGTTATTATAAATTCTCCACTTGCGTAACGTTCCTATTGGAAACAAAAAAAAGTCAGAGACTGTGGACTTCAGTGACTCTTTCCAAATGACTCTAAACCTGAGAGCCAGTGCAGATTACATTCGGACACTAAATCCCAATGATTCAGTCAGTGGTGACTTGAAATGAATAGCTTATCGAACTGAAGAAATCTGATTTGAATTTATTTTTATTTAAAAATCTATGAAGGAAGCTTCCCAGCAGTTTGTCGGCCGTTGATGAGCCTTGGCTTGCACACAGTTGAGTAAATCTAATGTTTTGTTAAACAGTTCTCTGAAATTCCTACTCATAACCTGCAAACACACCTTATGTTCTATCACAGTATCACAATATTATTGCTCTCAGTAGTATTCATGTTTTTTTCCATCCACCATATGTCTTAGAAAGACACTAAGTGTTTTGTCGGTGTCTGGGTGAGAACCCAAAATAAACCTGACTTTGAAAATGATCGTTGATTATTTGGACTTTGTTATAGGAGTAACTTCCCTGCTGGCTTTCAGAATGAATCTCCGAAGGATAGCAAGGTGAATTGGGCCTAGTGTTGTTGTTTGGGAATCTTCTGAAGAAGCTCCTCTCGAACCCCCACCGAACACAGGGAGCGTGAGAGACAGCTTCACCCCTCTCGTATCCGTTTCCCTCGTTCATAGGTTGGACACGAGGACTCGAGAACAGTCCTCAGGGGAAATCAGCTGCATTGTACGGAGCAGCTCCCTCTTAAATGCATAAAATCTGCAGCCCACCCTGCACTAAACCCATCTCTCTTTTCACCACAGGCTTTTTCGTCTTCCTCTCTGAATGAAAGACCTGCATGAATAACAAACCTCTAGAGTGTAGAGCTCTCCCCCCATGAGACAATTCAGATGGTGCGCATTCCTCTGAAGTGTTTGAACCAGTCAGTCGCTATGGACTGACCCCCTGTCTCCGTCCATTTCTTTCGACACTCATGGAGCGGGTTACTCCTCCAGTGCAGGGTGTTTTTTCAGGGACATGTTCGGTGACGAATGAGGCAGAGAGCGAATGAAAGGCACAGTGTGAGAGGAGAAAAGGGAGAGAGAGCTGTGAATGGTAATCAGATTAGTCTTGATCCACCTGTGTATGTGTGCGTGTGGGTAAGCAAGCAGTGCAAAACATCAGCGCTGGCAGAGGCCAAAGATCTGGTTTATACCATTAACCTAAAGTGATTTACGGCACCGTAATGATACGTCACTTATTAGATACCTTGGTTGGTATTTCAATTGGGTCGTGATCTAATTGACTAATGTAATTGTCATGTAACAAACAACTAGTCAGGCCTACAAGCATAATTTTTTGCAGCCAACACATTTTTCATTGCATTTTTATTATCTAAATGCTATTACTAGCTACAAAATTATCTTTGATAATGCATCTCAAAACGTCTGTTTTAGTCAATTGCGTCTAGCTGTATTTGAATGCAACAATAGCTGTTTCCATCACCCTGTTTTCATGCACATTTTGAAGTATCGCATCAAAAACGAGTAATGTAAATGCCAAATTTCGAAAAAATCCCTTAATTCGTAAAAATGTTTTTAAGCTCTCGAGGTGGTTTTTGACTTAATGCGAATAATGGGAGATGAAAACGCATTTGCTGAATAAATTTCTCTTTGCGTTATGAGACGGCATAACCTGACTAACCAGTGGACCGATCTCACTGCACAGCGTCTGAAATGTTATGGTCATTCTTAAATGACCAAGAAAAGTCCGTCGTCAAAGTATTTCTGTATGATTGCTTCCCAGAGCTGCGTTCCGAAACAGCAGGCATCCACCTCTGAAAGCAATGACCGCATTTATTGTGTCTCGTCTGCTCACTCTGAGGCGCAAGTAATTTATTATATATGGAAATGATTATATTCAGTGATTTCTCCTCCTTTTCTAAGTGATATTTAGTGCCGGTTTAACAGGAAGTGATGATTTTGTTCTCTTTGACTCGTTGGATCTTCACAAATGTTTTACGTGAAATTCCAATATAGTGCATAAGTTAAATTTGCAACTTTGGATGGAAACCGAGCTAATGTGTCTTATATAAACACCCACTTCCAAATCTCTGAACCTGTAGATGTTTGGGTAAACCCGAACAAATACGTAGCTTATACCAATAGCTTTTTCCCCATTTCAAGCCATTTACGGCACCAACATGACGCATCACTCCGAAGATGCATTGGTCAGATATGTCAGTGTCGTCTTTTGCTGTTGAAATGCTTGTTAATTAATTCCTCTTTCTCTTTCTCAATGCAGGTCTTAGAGTCAGCCCCTTAACTATGAGATTTCAGAACTACTGAGGGCACTTCCACAAAAGGAGGGAAAAGGGGCCGGCATCGAGAACAAAAGGAGAGGATTGAGCTTTTGAAAAGAGGATCAGTTCTTTTGGACTCAGCGGGGTGCATGTTGCCCCCTCAACTGGACGTCCTCTTTTGTGCGAGCGAGAGAAAATAAAAGCAGGCATGCGCAATAAACTGAGAGAGTTCCGGGATGGGGGACACCCCATGCTGGGGCAGAGGGACAGGACACTTCTGGTGCTGCTCATCTCAGTGGTGCTGACAGTAACGGAAGTGCGGGCTTCCTGGGATCAGAACCCAATGGAAGTTCTAGGCGACGTGAGGCAGCTGGAGGCGTCTATGCACTCGGCGGTGCTGTCGGACCTACGAGAGGTAGAAGTGGCGGTGTCGCAGCCTGGTGGCTTCCCAGACTCCTCAGCGGTGGTGGGCAGGGTGTTCCAAATGCGGGTGCCCATCAAAGCGAAGAACTCCAGGAGCACAGTAAAGGTGAGGCATCCTTCAAAATGTGTTGCAAATGCATGCAAACAAATTTGTCCTCTGGTGCTCTGTGGATCGTCCCTGGTATATCAGATAGCGCCACATCAACACTCCCCAGCCAGTGTACTCAGTCAGTGCAAAAGATGTGACTTTGCCCCAAGCACTGCTCAAATCTTATTCTACGCTTTCCTTATGACTGATGGACCATAAAATGTGTTGGTCCCCGTAATAACGCAATACTACTTGCAAACACATGGTCCGCATGCTTGATGGGATAGAGTTCTGCGGGCTGATGCATGGGGGGCGCTTTACATTTAGATCAACAGCATAAACAAATCTGTTTGTTTACCAAAATTTCTGTGAGGGCATGGAGTTTATTTTCTGCTTTTGCGTAGTTGATGCTACAATTGGCTATTTGTATGAAGCCCAACAAGGTGTGTGCTTCTATCATCTTGTCAGCTTGCATTTCTTTCTTTCTGAAAACAGAGCGGTGCACTAATGGTGCAAACACAATGCAGCTCTGACCAGGTGTCTTTTGTTGACCACCCAGCAGTTTGAGGCATTTTTAACCAACCCCTCCATGTCAACTGTTGTTGAAAGCATGACCCCTGTCCATATCTGTTCTTTGTGTTTCTCTGTCCCATCTGAATGTTGGGTGGCTCTCCCAGGCCTTCTGTGTAATCCTACATTCACTGGATCATTTCTGCCCTGTCAAGCGCATTTTTAAGTTGAAACCACAAGCCCTTTTGTGCACTTTCGGAAAATCTGTCTTGACAGCTGTGCCAAAGAATCTAACGCCCAACAGTTAAAGCTGCCTACAGCTGTTCCCTTGCATAGCCATTCAGACCTGTCCAGACCAATAGCCCACAATGAACTTCCCCTCTCATTCCTTAACGGCATTTAGAATCAGCTTTGCAAACTATAAATAATTTTCTAGTGTCAGGAAAAACTAGCGAGTCAGGCTTGGGGATAAAAATGAATTAAAACTACAACTGCAGTGTTTAAAAACGGAGTGGTTGAACATGCAAATTGCACAAAAACTTGGCAGAGTGCTAAAGGTGGTTATCAGGGACTGGCTATGAGGTTTCTAGGTGGTTGCGTAATATATACTCCATAAATATCATCTGTAAATATGGCTTCAACATATATAGAAAGATACTGTGGGGGGAAAAAAAAAAAAAAACATTCTAACAAGTAGGCAAATTTTCCTACAATATAAATGCATCTAAATATAGATTGATAAATGTGAGTTAAAAAAAAAAAGTATTTATTTTAAATTCAGGTTAACAAATGATAGCACCCCCCTCCAAAAAATCTTCTCTCTCTGAAATTTTTAGCACCCCCTTGTGGCCCCCTGGCCTGTGATTTAAAAACCTCTGTCTTAAAGTCATAGGAGATTTTGTGTATCTTTCACACTTAGAGTTAACAGGAAAATATGTATTGGCAATAGTAATAATGTGTATGTCTTGGCAAACGATAGTAATGCATTTGCAGGTTGTAATCTCTTGTTTGCACTTATTTCATTTGATTTTAGTAGCATAATTGGCATAAAGTATTGCAGTTGGTCTTTACCGCTTATTCTGTAGTATCTTGAGTCAGTCAAGTCCAAAGCCCTCTGTTCACACCAGACCCATCAGTATGATTTCCACGAAATGCTCGGACCCTCAGATATTCATAAATAACCTACTGTGCAAAAGATCCTTTTGAAGTCACTGACCTACTTCATGCTTTTACATTTCTTGCCTCCATTTTATCAAAAGGAACCAAGGGGATACGCTTAAAAGAGAGAAGAGCTAAGCTCATCTTAACATCCCCTTGTCCTGTTTTAAACATAAATAAAAATGCACAAAGCTCTTGTCTTAAATGTCAAAGCCAATTGACGAATGCTCAATCATTTTGAGATACGGAAGCAGATGATTTAGTCGCTGCTAATGTCGTTTCTGTTTAAACGACTCAGCGAGCTTCTCTCTCCCTTGTCCTTTCATTTCTCTGAATTCCTCTCCTCCTGCTCCTTCACACTCGTCCGTGACGGCAGGATTCTTCGTTTTCTCCCCAGCCCCTCCCTTTTTCAGCACAAAGACTGGCACTGAAACCTAATTAGCCTCAGCAGTGAGGCATTGGAAAAGTTGTATTCCTGCAGCTGATAATAAAATGGCTTTGGAAATATGAGTCACTGTATGTCGAAGGGGAGACGTATGTAACTCAAGATCGCTCCGTTTGGGTCTCATGGATGCATATTCGCCTTTATTTGTTATGATACTGTCTGCATAGCAACCAGCTTTTGCGGTGCCGTGTCATCGCAGGCTAGAATTACTCTGCCGCACAACTGGCTTTTCAGCACTCTTTATGCAGTCTCGACAAGCCTTTCGTTTTTCCGAAACAAGGTCCTGTAATTCCTCATTTTAGGTGGGTTTGGAAACAAAGAGAACAGAACACAGCCCTTGGCTTGTGTGAATGAATCAACATTGCGGTTCCTGTTATGTCCACTAGAGGGCAGTTAGGGGTTGACTTGTTAAGTGTCCTTGACTGTTCTCCTTGTGATTGTTTCAGGAAATGGAGCTCTGTGGATTTACACCATAAATAAGCCCCTCTTTTAGTATTTATCCCTCTTTCTTCGGGCTCCTTATTTTGCAGTGTCCTATCAAATAGGTCCTATGTTGAATTCAAATGTCAAGTTACTGCATGTACCCATCTCCACCTGTCCGCCACGAATGACAAGGCCAGAAAAGCTGTAATTTTCGCTCTTTCATAACATGCCGTGTTTCGATACCAATCCACGATAAAGAATACTGCTTGCCATTCATGAGTTTTATCTTCACCGCAATTTTTTTTTTTTTTTTTTTTTTTTTTTTTTCCCCTCTGCACGTTACGGTTTTCTCCTTTGTTCATGCTTGTTTCACAGCATGGATCAAAAGCTGACATTCCCTCCTCACCGAATAGCAATTTAAAGTTTTATTACAAACAAACAGCCGCTCTCCCGGTGAGCCTTTATTCTGTTTCCTTTTCTTTCCATGTCTAAAAAATGTCAGCAAGCAGAATTGGCATTCATTTGATAACTTTCATTTACCTAGATGAAGGTTGAAGAAATGGACTGCCATTGGCCACTTGAAACCTGTTTTGATTTCTGCTAGACGGGCAGCTCAGTCGCACATTTTGTAAATCCCTCTCTCAAGTGACCTGAACACACCCCATATTTCATTTGTAATTTTCGGCATAAAAATGGGTCATGTTCCACAGTCTGCTGTGAAAAAGGCCTGCTGTTTTCCCTAGGTATGAGTGGGTTATTTTCAAAGATCACTCTGTCGTCATTCTGTCTCGAAATTAGTAGTGCAAATACTTCGTTCCTCAAAATGTGATGGGCCTTTATTTAAAGAAGCATGTGCAAATGTATTCAGAGACCGAGATGAGTGGAGTTGCATGCATTTTTAACCAAAGTAAATGGGTTAGTCATTTCTTGTAAACATCTGCTTGGCCAAACTAAAGGGCTCTCCCTCTTCAAATTTTCCCCACCGCCTCCTTTGTCTCCGTTTCTCTCTCTAATATCACAAAGACATGCCTGAACCTACTCCTTCAGAACTATGAATCTTATCTTTTCAGCTGTCTTCATATCCCAACAATGGGATCTTTTCTTCCTGCAGACTCCCCCGTAAGCGTGCCCTAACAATGGGCGGCTTTATTCGACCCACAACGAAGGGAGTTTCGATTCATCCATGTAATTCCTTCATTTCACTAGGGAAAAGTTTATTCTTCTCATCAAGCCTTTTAGATTTTGCTATTACAACCTTATCACTGAGGTCCTAAGGGCTGTTAAAGGGATAGTTCGTCCAAAATGAAAATTCTGTCATCAGATGCTCACCTTTATGTTGTGCCACACCTGCTTGACTTTCTTTCTCCTGTGGAGCGCAACAGGTTTAAAAGTTTAGCAGAACGTTAAAGACTGACAGTCGCCATTCACATTCCTTGTATGGAAAAAAGATTCAGTAAAAGGTGACTGAAGTCAGCTGTCATTTTGCTTAATATGACCTTTTGTTTTGAAGAAGTTTCGAAACAATATGAGTATTAGTAAATGACAATTTTAATTTTTAGGTCCTTCGTTGGTCCCTTGGTTTTGTGGCTGTGGGATCTGGAGACTGAATTTTTGGGGGGAATCGGGTTTTCTACATGTGCCATTCAGAAGCATCCCGACAGGCTTGCCGCAGCAACTGAAATATGAAAGAAAAAACAACTCACTTATATTCTTGTTGTTGACATTCTCTCTGCACTCATTTCTGCCTTTCCTTGCTTTCTTCAGTTAAGTCAAGAGAAACATGCCTTTGGCAGAAGTTATACTGTCTTTAGTGTGGGTTGCATGAATCATCACTATGGAAACTATGTGGTTCCCTGAATGTCAGTGTGTGTGTGGCTGTGTGTGTGTGTGTGTGTTTTGCCACCGATGCTCTAGTTTCAGAAGGCAGTATTGAAGACTTGCCTTAACCTTCCGTTTTGTTCTAAAGCAATGTCTGAAGAGGCACCAGAAAGTAGACACATGCCATCTGTGCCATATGTTTCATTGCAGGGATGTTATCGGTCGGACTATAAACAGAATATGTAAGGTATTTTTTGCCAATGCTGTATATCTATTAGCTATGGTTTTTACAGATAATGAGGCAAAACGTAAGTATAGATTCAGTGGCAGTGCAGAATCAATTCTCTAATTGAAGGATGATTCCAGAATTGATCGTAGCTTGACACATTCTGTAATTGATAGCTGTGGCCCATTTCTGTGTTTTAAAAGGAGTAGTTCACCCCAAAATATAAAAACTTTCCCATTTTTGGCTCTAATGTCATTCCAGATCATTTTGACATCCTTTCATTTGTGGAGCACAAAAAGAGACGTTTAGCAGAATGTTCAGCAGAATGTTCATGCTGCACTTTTCCGTACACTATAAATGAATGGAGATAGACATCAGGGCATGAAAAAAGTAGACCATGCTATATTCCAGCTTTTCCTAAGCAATAAAATAACTTAGTGTGAGGAAGTAACTGAACTGCCATTTCACTTTACAGGTTATGGCCTCTCTTAAGGTGCCATATTTAAATATGTGAAAGCAAATGAGATTTGAGAGCTGTGGCTGTGTAAATAATAACAGAATTGTCATTTTGCATCCACTAAAATACCACTGTTCTGTGCAAGCCACGTACCATTTGAAGTGAAGCAGTGTTGATGTTTCAAGCACACTATCAATCAACAAGACTATAGATCAGCCTATAATTAGACTCCCACCTGAATTATTAATGTCTCTCTAAGTGATCAAATAGGTTCACAATCAAACTCGCACACATGCTCTGACTGGTTGATGGGAACATTCAAAAGCAAGATTGCGAAAGGCAGAGAGGGGTGTGGTGCTGGTGGATTTTTGTGTCTAAACCTTTGAAGGCTGTCAATTGAAATAAAAAGCCCAGCTGCTGATGCCCTCACTCCCTTAGTGACTGCTGTGCACTGGTTTGAGTTTTAATGACCCAACCCATGAGCACTGGCTCTACATAATGTATGAACCAGGATTTATTAACAATCAGATTAAGGAGCTGGAAGCAAAGGATGTATTTTTGTATTTGCAAAGTGGTTTGTTTATGTTAATGGATCATCTCAATGCCATTGATTCATTATTGGTTATTTTTGACTGAGCGCTCATTGAACGGCTCTCCAGCTGGTTTAGTATCTCATGCCGCAGGGAGCTCTATGCCACTCTGAGAGCACTCGTTCATTATAGTCTTTACTCCTCCTGTCTTACTGAATTTCAAGATACTGACTTTGTGCTCAAAACCAGGAAAGATTGAATACAAAAACTAAAAATGATGTATCATAGACCGCTTTGATTCATGTGATTGGATATTAGTCACATTATAAAATGGGATTTACTTTCAGGTTTTAAGTGTTTGACTTGGCAGAATCACTATAAGCTCATTTGTCTTACATTACAGATGCGAGTCATTCAGTTGCAGTAATCGTTATTTCTCCTCCCGTTTTACAGATCACAGAAGCAAGCAAGGATGTGCTCCCAGCATGGCTGCATTGGGATACAGAGAGTGGCACACTTCAAGGCCTTCCTCTAGAGACAGACAAGGGCGTTCACTACATATCTGTTTCTGTTTCCAATGAGAGCCAAGTCTCCCAAAGCCCAGATGTGTTCTCCATTGAGGTACACCCAGAGGAGCATGCTGATACAGACCCTTTTCAGGTTGCAATTCAGCAGTCAGCCACCAATGATGTCCAACCTTTCATCTGTGGCAATGAGGAGCCAGTTACTGTGCTTACTGTCATTCTGGATGCTGACCTCACAAAGATGAGCTCGAAGCAGAGGGTGGAACTACTTGCCAACATGAAAAAGTTTTCTGGCATGGGGCTTCAGCAAATGAAGATTTTGCCTGTGGTCAACAACCGTTTGTTTGACATGTCTGCTTTCATGGCAGGACCAGGAAATGCCAAGAAGGTGGTTGAAAACGGAGCCCTTTTGTCCTGGAAACTTGGCTGCAGTCTGGATCAAAGCAGCATTCCTGATATTAGCAGTGTTCAGGTTCCAGCAAAAGAGGGAACCATGTCCGCACAGTTGGGATATCCGGTCGTTGGATGGCATATCGCTAACAAAAAGCCCCATGTCCCCAAAAGGGTGCGAAGGCAGCTCAACAACACCCCCACTCCCATTCCCTCATTACTCCCCCCAACAACTTATCCTGAGCCCCCCATCCGTATCGTTCCCACACCGACTTCTCCTTCTATTGCTCCTACCTCAGACAGTTCTGCCCCACCTGTTCGTGGTCCTGTGCCACTTCCTGTGAAACCTACCATTCGAAACAGAGATCCCATTGCCTACACTCCAACCTTAGGCCCCCCTCAGCCAACACGAGTAATGGAGACCACCAGCACTATCGCCATCCAGCCCACCATGACCAGGCCTGTGTATGTTGGGGCCTCTGTGACTCCAGCAACACCCACCACCAGGAAACCGACAAAAAGACCTGGAAAGAAACCCAAGACAACCACAACCAAGCCACCAAGGCGCACAACACCCCCTGTTATCCCAGTTGATGACAATGTAAAACCCCAGCTGCGAAACCCAATTGATCAGGTGAATGCCTACATTGGCACCTACTTTGAGGTGAAGGTTCCATCTGATACGTTTTTCGACAAAGAGGATGGAACTACCGATAAGTTGAGACTCACCTTGCGCAAGGGCAATGATGTGGTTGGAGATGATTCCTGGATACAATTCAATAGCACAAGCCAGTTGCTCTATGGATTACCAGACCAGGAGCACGAAGGAAAACATGAGTATTTCATGCAGGCAACTGACAAAGGAGGTCTCTATGCAATAGATGCCTTTGAGGTTCGTGTCAATCGATGGGGAAACAGTGTTAAGTCACCGGTGCTGTTTACTGCTGTGTTTGAAGGGGATGCACGTACAGTCACCAATGACATTCACAAGAAGATCCTTCTCGTCAAGAAACTGGCCCAGTCTTTTGGTGATCGCAACAGTAGCACCGTTACGCTGAAGAACATCATGAAGGGCTCTATCATAGTGGAATGGACCAACAACAGCCTTCAGCAAAACCCCTGCCCAAAAGAGCAAATACAGCAGCTGAGCAGAAAAATCTCTAATAATGAGGGTAGACCCTCACCACAATTCATGCATGTTATGGAACCAGATTTCAAGGCCTTAAATATCACTGTCAGAGGCACAGCAAGCTGTCGCAACTACATGTTTGTTCCGTTAGGTGAGATCCCAGATCCGACCACCTCTCCTGTTACTCCCGCTGTGAACGCGGGAAGACAGAGCAATGATGATGTGTATCTTCACACCGTCATACCGGCAGTGGTGGTTGCAGCAATTTTGCTGATAGCCGGAATCATTGCCATGATTTGCTATCGCAAGAAGCGCAAGGGCAAGCTGACTATCGAAGACCAAGCAACTTTCATCAAGAAAGGAGTGCCCATTATTTTTGCGGACGAGCTTGATGACTCTAAGCCGCCCCCATCTTCCAGCATGCCCCTTATCCTTCAAGAGGAAAAGCCTCCGCTTCCTCCACCAGAGTATCCCAACATGGCTAGTCCAGAGACAACACCTCTGAACCAGGACCTTTTGGGAGAGTACACACCTCTACATGACGAGGATCCTAATGCCCCTCCCTACCAGCCACCACCACCCTTCTCTGTCCCAATGGAGGGGAAAGGATCCCGCCCCAAGAACATGACCCCGTACAGATCTCCACCCCCTTACGTGCCACCCTAATGTTTGCCGAAACCTCCGGAGCAGGAGGATGGGGAACTTTTGTAGTTCCACACCAGTGTGTTGTTTCTTTGCATTATGGGATTTTTAGAAGGGGGTGCTGCAAATCGGGGGTTTGAATGTGATGGGATAATTTTGTTAAACTGGACTCTTAAGGAGATGTGGGAGGGTGGGGCAAGTGGATAGTCTGCAAAGGACAGTAAAAAACAACCTCAGCCTCTGACTACTCTGGTTATTGCTAAACTGTTGGGGATGTACCCTCCAGTCCTGGCGCTTTTGTGTCTAGATGGGCTTTTTTGACTAATTATTGGTTTTGTTTTGATTTTTATTTTCTTTGTTTTTTTTTCACATTTTTCTGACTCAGAATCAAAACTCCTTGCCTAACAGCACTCTTTCTATCTTCTGAATTCGTTAATCTTGAATAATATAAGCGGACAATAAAGCTGACTGCAGGTGCAAAAGGTTTCATAGAGAAATTCAATAACAGAAGGGGAATAAAAGAATGGCCTTGAGGGACTTGGACAGCCATGCAGACAGTTCTATGGGATGTCAATTCATTATGGTTTTGCCTTTTAACACAAAATTAAACTGTTTTTATTGTTCTTCACATGTCTAGTTAAATCACTACAAGAAGAGGTAGCCAAAATGAAAGATTTGTTTAATCCACTGTATATTTGAAATTTGTTATGCTAGATCATCTTTAATTTTTATTATATATTTTTATTACTTTTTAAGTATTACACTGAGATAAACACTATTTTCCACCCCTCAAAAATGCTAAAAACATATTAAATCACTGAGTTAACATGTCACAGTGTGTGTTCTGACTTGAGATATGTGCTGTATAGTTTCTTGCCAGTCATGTGAAACTTTTGGAGGCGGTAATCTCATGAGTGAGTCGTCTATGCAGATTCTTCTTTTGACCTGACAGGCCGGAGCCCGGTATTGATCTCACTTAATCATATTTCCCATAGGCCATGAAGAAATCTTGTGATTTAATTGGTTGTTCAGGTTGACAGGGTCTTTGCATCCTTAATTCGCTCGTAAGACAGCAGGAACCATGTTCAGCACCCTCAAGTCAAAACCACCAATATACTGTTTCACGTTAGACTCAAGCTACTGACAGTCATTGAGATGGATTGCTCAATTTCAAAGACTTGATTTAATCAGAACAAGCTCGGGTTTCAAATGATTTGTAGTTTCTTTTTTCTTTTATTTTTATTTTTTTTTTAATATATAAATATATATATATTTCAGTGATGATTATGGAGTATATGCCTTGGATCCACTCGAAATAATTCAAAATAAAGACTGAAGATTTTGATAATGGTGACCCATCCTCTACACAACGGTATTGTTTATTAAATGTCATGTCATAATTATATATTTGCAGTTGAATGCCATATTTTGCCTTGGTGGTATCGCAGCAAGTGTCTTCTGTATATAATATTCTGCCTGTGGATATAACTGTATAGTCCCAACGTGTGTAAATCAGATATGGTAAAAAAGAAACAGAGAAAAAAATATTACCATTTGTTTTAGATGAGGGGTGATTATTTTTTATATATAGTGATGGTTATTAAAAAAAAAAAAAAAAATCCTTGAGCAAGACCTGGAATAGAAGGAGTGAAAAGAACTGGTTTCATTTACAAAATCATCAGAAAACTAGAAAAAAAAAAAGATTGATAAAATCACGATCTAATTTTTTACAAAAGTTTTTGATACAGCCTCAAATTGTTTAAGAACAATAAATATATAGCATACTGCAATTTGTAAAACTTTAGTCTTGGTAATTGATTCATTATATAGCTTTTCCTCATGGGTCTTTTTCTTAGGTGGTTTTCTTTAAGTTTGCTTTGAGCTTATTTAACAAAATAGAAAAATCAGGCTATGTTGTCAGGGGGAAAATGTCCTATGTAATAGTTTTTTTTTTTTTTGAGGTTTGAATTCAAAAGTGACATTTGCAATAATAAAGGTGTGGCATAGTCACGGCTGGTCAGTATGAGTGGTGTGCAAGATCTGTGTGACGCAGTACCTCCTCAAGTCTCGCAACCCCAGAATTGTTTTGCCACATATGGATGTATTTTTGAGTGTGATCGTAACTCGTTTTTTAATGCTTCCATTTAGCCTTTATAGATTTATCAGTAAACCAGAATCCATGAAGGTTTAATTTGTTGTTTCATTTGTACGTTCCAGCAGGTTGAAGATGGAAATGTGTTGGTCTTGCAAAGGTGCGGTAGGATTGAGGTACAAAAACTTTGCAAAATGCACTTCATCATGGTACGGCATTGACAAAGTGCAAAATAATTTTCAGTATTTTTTTCAAAGAAGCAAAGTTGTGTATTTGTTTTAACCCTGAATGTGACTAAATTTGTTAGATTTATGCTAGAAACGAAAGCAAAAACAATCGCAGTTTGCCAATGGGGTAAGAAAAAAACGGCTATTTATTAACATACACAATTTTGCTTC